>PVJS01007838.1:0-54721 GCA_004027185.1 Glis glis
GGTGGCGCACGCTTGTAATCCCAGTACTTTGGGAGGCGGAGACCGGAGGATCCAGGTTCGCGGCCAGCCTTAGCTCGCGCATGCTCACGCGCGAGCATTCTCTCTCTCTCCCTCCCTGTCTCTCTCTCTCTCTCTACCTAGTGAGGCCCTCCGCAACTTTGTGAGACCCGGTTTCAAAATAAAGTATAAAAAATAGGGCTGGGGGTGTAGCGCGGAGGTAGAACGCCCCTGCGTTCCATCCCCGGTACCGCAAAAAAAAAAAAAAATTTTTAAATCGTCTCACTACTTTTGGAAGGGCCTCACTAAAGGTTGCTGAGGCTGGCCACAAACCTGCAATCCTTCTGTCTCAGCATCCCAAGTACTAGGATTATAGGTGTGCATCACCGCGCCTGGGTCCTATGCTTTATTTTATTTTATTTTATTTATTTATTTTTTTGTGGTACCGGGGATTGAACCCAGGGGTATACTACCTCTGAGCTACACCCCTGGCCCCATTTTTTATACCTTATTCTGAAACTGGGTCTCATGAAGTTGCGGAGGGCCTCACTGAGTAGCTGAGGCTGGTCGCGAACCCGGATCCTCCGGTCTCCGCCTCCCAAGTACTGGGATTACAAGCGTGCGCCACCACGCCCGGCTCTGTGCTTTATTTTAACATGCACACCTTTTCTCCTCAAAGGCAGAATGTAGCATCAAGCCACCTTAGTTGGCCTTGCTTTTTTTCTTTTCTCTTTTTTGCAATGCTGGGGATGGAGCCCAGGGCCTCACTCCTGCTAGGCAAGTGAGGGCCATGCCCCGAGTTCTGACCTTGTGGTAAAGAGACTTCTTCCTTCTGTACTCCTGGCATCTTGGTATTAAGTATCTTGGACCCGTGAAGTTCCTCTCTTAGGAAGGCTTGGCTTTGCATTGGGCAGGTTGGCCTGGTATGGGTTTTGGGTTTTGAGTAGTGAGCCCCATGTGGTGGTAGCGTACTTCAATAGTAATCAAGGCTCATTTTAAAATGTATTTTAATTCATTGCCCTGAGGAAATGGAAATTAATGACTTGCAGTCTTTGCACAAACAGCAGTTCTCCATCGATAGTAGTGGATTTCAGCCATGTGCTCATCTGCGGCTCTCATGGGATCCAAGTCAAATATTTAAGGTTTGAAGATGGTGGTTAAACCGAGAGTTCTCTAACTCAGCAATGACTAGGCAAACGTACTTCCCCTCCCCTCTTCTCTTAATGGAATAGGAGGCAGTGAAAAGAAAAGTAGATTTTAGAGCCTGGTGGTGGCGCACGCTTGTAATCCCAGTACTTGGGAGGCTGAGGCCAGAGGATGGCAGGTTCGAAGTCATCCTCGGCAATTTATCAAGGCCCTCTGCAACTTAGTGCGACCCTGTTTCAAAATAAGAAATAAAATCAGGCTAGGGATATAACTTGGAGGTAGAATGCCTCTGTGTTTAATCCCCAGTACCACATAAAAAAGTAAATTTCAGTTGTTTTTTAAGCAACATTTTTATATTTTTATTTTATTGTATTGTATTTTTGTGGTACTGGGGATTGAACCCAGGGGCATTCTATCTCCAAGGTATACCCCCAGCCCTATTTTTTATTCTTTATTTTGAAACAGGGTCTCACTAAGTTGGAGAGGGCCTCACTAAGTAGCTGAGTCTGGCCGCGAACCTGCGATCCTCTTGTCTCAGTCTCCCAAGTACTGGGATTACAAGCGTGTGCCACCACGCCCTGCTAAGCACCATTTTTAAGTCTGGAAGTTGAGGAGCTGGGAAGCCAGTTTGGGACACATCTGGCAGAAACACCAGTTTTTGGCATTCCCAGCCCACGACATGCACACGTCCCCAGTCACACATGGGGACTCTCTGAAGCCAAGGTGGTCGCCAGTCCGGGGAGAATGTCCCCTCCTGGAGCCTCAATCCTTATCAGGCGGTGGTGTAGCTGAGCTGCTGCCCCTGGGGGCGTAGGGCCTGGCCTGGCAGTTTTATTCACTTCTCTGGGGTCCTTCTCCTGGGGTCCCAGACTTTGGCTCCTCTGGGCTTCGAGGGGCTGTTGTTATCACCTGCAGATGCCAGGACCTGGTGTGTCCCCTATGTCCCTCCTCTGGGCTGGGAGTCCCTGCACTGCCTCTGCTCTGCACACTGAGGTACCTCTCTGTGTGGGCCCCAGAACCCCTCCCCCCAGAGGGACTCTGAAAGCCAGGCCATCCCACCTGCCTGCAGCCTGCGGAGCGACCTTTGGCACAGGCCCTGTGTCACCATATCTGTGCTGGGGTAATAATAGGACAGAGATCATGCCGGGGGCGCTGGAGCATGGCCTGCTTATCTCTGGGCAGCTGCAGCTGGTTCATTTGAACGATTGTGAAGTATTTTTGTCTGGACGGTGCTGGAACATGCCACAAACCGTGAAGGGTGCAGGAGAACACCCTTCGGCCCTGCAGATAGACCGGGCAGCAGCCCCCATCTGGAGTGTGTGTCCGCATGTAGTTCTCTACGAAAACAGTGGCGCACTGATTCAAGCTCTGTCACTTTACTTAGATTCATACTCTGGGAATTCTTCCTCGTCACTCAGGTGGGGACATCATTTAGAAAAATAAAAATTGCTCACACAGCCAAGCTGTGGAAACAACTCACATGTTAATCAGTATGGACCATCACACGGGGGGGGGAGCAGGACTGGACTTGAAGTGAAGGACCCTGACACCCTGCGGCATGGACGATCCAAGGATATCAGCTCAAGGAACTGAACCAGGCACCAAGGAGAAACCCCGTGGGATGCCACTTACCTGAGACCCCAGACTTGTCACACTGCTAGGAACAGGAGGCAGGATAGGGATTGGGGTGGGCACGGGGCTGGTGTTTAATGGGTATAGACTTCCACTTTGGGAAGGTGGAAAGTTTGGGGAGGAGTGGTAATGGTAGTACAACCATAGGAGTGTGCTCAGTGCCATGAATCTGCACTTAGAAAGGGTCAGCATGGTACATTTTATGTAATTTATATTTACTACAGTTAAACCCAACTTTCTTTTTTTTTGGTACTAGGGAGCAAACCCAGGGGCATTCTACCCCCAAACTACACCCCCAGTCCTTTTTATTTTTGATTTTGAAACAGGGTCTTGCTAAGTTGCCGAGGCTGGCCTCGAACCTGTGATCCTCCGGTGTCAGCCTCCCAAGTACTGGGATAACAAGCATGCACCACCATGCCCGGTTCACAGAACTTTTTAAGAAGGAAAAGCAGTCAAAATAAGTAGACATTTACAAAAATTATCTTACTAGCACATTGCAATTAGACATCTTAGTGAGGTTCAATGTGATAAAAACATACACGCACAAAACTTTTGTTGTAAGCGGAGGCCCAGGAGGCCCATAGCAGCCCTGGGGACAGGGACCTGCAGCCAGCTCTCCCCAGTGACAGTAGCCTTGGCAACCTGCAGGGGGATTTCCACCCATGCTGCTGGATGTTGCTACTTGGTGGGTTTGGAATGCTCACCCCCAAACCTGGCTCGGCCCTCACACAGCCATGCAGGGAAGGCTCCCGTCTCCTCAGAGGGTCAGCTCGCAGGGTGCAGGCTGATGGAGAGGACAGTAGGTTGATGTGGACTAGACAACCCAAGAAACCGAGTCTTGGAAGATGCAGCGATGGAGATGAGGATAGTGCCTCACAATACGCAGCCTGGGGGAACAAGGCTCAGGAGTGGGGAGGCCGGGTCTCCCCCAAGATCCTGGAGTCAGATGCAGCCCTGGACCTGGGGCCACACTTGTGTGTGCCACCGAGGCCATGGTGCCCAGCACAGAGCCGGTGCTCAGGAGTAGAGAGCCGAGCAGGAAGAGGCGGTCGGCAAAGGGCCCACGCCTCCCCATGCAGGAGCCACACGACCTCGCCTCTCACGACCTGCTGGATCCAGGATGACTGATGAGTATCCCGCCCGAGGCCTGGGTGTGGGTGCTAATGCACCTCCCCAGAGGACCTGCTTGAGTCCTGAGAATGGACTCAGGGTGTGCACCTGGGGTTCACCCCCTGGGGCCCGGCAAGGTTGACAGGCAGTGGGCTCCCATCCCAGAGGGTGAGGCTTATCCTGGTCCCCCCCCCCCACATACTTGCTCCTGGGGCCCCTGGAACTTGTTTCTTTGTCTTAGCTCTGGCCTGCATGGCTGCATGACCTGGAGCAAGCGACTCACCTCTCTGGGCCCCAAAGTGGACATTATTATCATGCTACAGATGTTTCTTTTCTTTCCCATGATTAGTTGACATGATGCATATAAAGGGCTCAGAGCACTGCCTAACACAGGTAAGCATTAGGATAACAGTATGGCCAGAGGGCCGGGGGACTGGACTGGACCGGGAGACAGAACACTCAGGCTTGCATATTAGCACCCCCCTCCAGTGAGGCTGTGAGAGCTCCTGGAGGGGAGGACGGACGGGCCCTGGCTGGCCTCGGTGTGGGCCCCCATCAAGGCAGATCCTACTGGGTTGAACAGAGCCTTATGTGGGAATTCCTTGTGTACAGATCCAGGCCTCTGACTGGGAACCTCTGTCTGGGGACCACATTGGCCAGAGGAATTCCTCTATACTTAGCTGGCTTTGTGATTTAGCAAATATTTGCTGGCTTGTCCTTTCCTGTGGACAGAAGTATGTATCAGAAACAGCCCAGGTCTCTGCTGCCAGGAGAAGGAGGGCTCTGGGGACCTGTGGAGGTGACTCAGGGCACCATGCCGAGCAGAGGAGGGCAATGCCAAGGTCAGCGGCTCAGCTCCACCTCTTCCAGGCCGCACCAACCTCTTTCCTCTGGCTGAGGGCAGCCCTCCCAGTGAGGTGCACATCCGAGGCCCACACCTATGAGCGCCTACATGTGGAGGTGCAGCCCCCACTTAGGTCCAAGCACAGACATCCCCCCCCCCCCCCCCCGTCTGTCCTCTGTCACCTGGGAGCTGCTGCCCCGGGGGTAGTTGGTCTTCCCGCTCTGAGCTGCATGGCTCCCTCTCTCCCCTCGGAGGACTGAGAGGGCGCCCAAGACTCAGTGGCCCTGTCCCGCTTCCATCACCTTCTGGGATCCCGCCAGAGGGCTCCACCTGGGCTGGGCCCCAGGCCATGCGTCCCGCTTTCCTCTGTGTGGGATTCTGCTGGCAAGCTCTGTCTGCTCTGGTCGCTCTCGTAGTCCATTGGAGGGAACGTCAGTCAGTTCGGGTCTGGGATGCTGAGTCTGTTGGGTGGGATTCCAAGCTGTGAATGAGGTGTCCCTGCCACGCCATGTTCCAAGGTGGCTGCGTATTGTACATGCCCCGAGGGTGTGGGGATGCCCACTGACCTGCACCCACATCACTCACTGGGGCCGGCTCCTGCAGTAGAGGTTGCTGTTGCTGTGGCCAGCTCCCGCAGCAAAGGTTGCCATCCGGCTCCCGGGCTCCCCGCAGCAGAGGCTGCCGTCACTGGGGCCGGCTCCCGCAGCAGAGGGTCTGTGTGAGGGTGGCGAGGGCTTCCCAGGGGCAGGGCTGCGCGCCTCCTCTGTGGGTATCCTTCAGGATGCTGCCCTCTCCCCTGTGGCCTTGGCTGTTCCTTGTTGCTCGCAGGCCGCCTTGGGCCTGGTGGGTCACGAGTGGGTGGCTGTCCTGCACTTGGTTTTTCACCCTTGACAGTGACTCTGAGGAACAGAAGCCTGCTCTTCTGATGCAGGCTGCGTTGCCAGCTTGTCGTGGGGGAAGTGCATGTATGGAACCCTCAAAGGGATCCTGCAGCCCTGATCCCGAGTCTGCGTCTGTGTGAGCGGGGTCCATGGGGCCCCCTCGGAGCTCACAGGTGGGCTGGCCTCCCACAGCCCCAGGATATCCTCTGTACTCTGAGCAGCAAAGGCAGGACCCACCAGTCCCTGTCAGCTGGGCAGGAAGGCCCCTGAGCTGACACCAGGGACCGGCAGTGGACCCCACAGCCCGAAGGCCTGTGGGTGATGATCTGCGTGCTCCTTTGGCTGGGGCAGACTGGATTTTGGAGGGAGTAAGAGCAGGAGCAGAGAGCAAATGGCCTGAAGGGAGGTCAGCCGCCCCGGAGCCCAAGGCTGGATGCTCCTGCCCCAGCCCATCCCTTGCAGGCGGCGCCGGGCCGGCCCCATCTCGCCCATTCCTGGAACACTCCACGGGGAAGTCCTGGAGGGAATGGGGTGCATTCCTGGCCCGCACCCTGAAACACAGCCTTCCAGAGAAGGGTGAGGCCTGGGCCGCCATCTCACGCCTGGGGTGGAGAAGTGGGGACACAGAGATTTCGGATGGATGGGGAGGTGTGTGTGGAGTGCAGCCTGGGGAAGCCTGGCTGCCCTCCAGACCCTGCACGTCCCAGGCCCTCAACAGTGGTGGACGTGTGACATGGTAGCCATACGTGGATGGGAGAGGGTAGTCAGGTCACACCGTGGCCTGGGCAGCTTCATACATTTCCCAAAGGGGTTTAGAACTCCGGCACCACCCAAACCATGATGTGCCTGGGGTGGGTGTGGGGGTCCCCACCTGCCCCCGTGACGGCCGACTCCATCAAGGACCCCGGGTGTCTGGGCTCCAGCATGGCCCTGCCAGCCACAGTGAGCAAGGGCAGAGGCTTCATCCCCGAGAGGGGGCTTGCGAAGAGAGTGGCAGAACAAGCGCCGTGTCTGCCACACACTTCTATGTCCTCAGTTGCTTCTCATTGCATCTGGTCAAAGTTCAAAATGCAGTGCCGATATGATAATATGTCTTGCCCCAGAAGTCTTTAACCTCCTCCAAGCATGGTCTCATGTCAAGAAAAACATAATGAGCCTGGCGTGGTGGCGCACGCTTGTAATCCCAGTACGTGGGAGGCTGAGACCAGAGGATCCGGGTTTGTGGCCAGCCTCAGCTACTTAGTGAGGCCCTCCGCAACTTCATGAGACCCGGTTTCAAAATAAAGGATAAAAAATAGGGCTGGGGGTGTAGTTTGGAGGTAGAATGCCCCTGGGTTCAATCCCCGGTACCACAAAAAAAAAAAAAAAAAGAAAAACATTATGTACTTACATAGATTGAGCACCCATCAGACTTGGGCTTCCCCAAAAGGAGGCAGGGTTGCCTGGACGGCAGCACGTGCCTATAATCCCAGCTACTCAGGAGGGCTAGGCAGGAGGATCGCAAGTTTGAGGCTAGCCTGGGCAACTTAGTAAGACCCTGTCTCAAGATAAGATAAAAAGGGCTGGGAATGTGACTCAGTGTTAGAGTGCTCAGCCCAGCATATGTGAGGCCCTGGATTCCATCCCCAGCCACAAACAACACAAAAGAGAGGCAAGGTCCTCCTGTTTGCAGCCACTGTAAAGCCAACTCCACCCCTTCCCTCTGCAGCCTCCCCCAGGCTGTCACCAGATAGCATCTTCCAGCTCTGTTCCCCCCCCCCAGCACTCTATGAAGCTAATGTCCTGACCCCTGGCTCTGGCGTAACTATAAACCAGCCCAGCTCAGTGAGACCCTCCCCCCTAGAAGCTACCAGAAAGGCCTTGATGTCTTTGGAACTCCTCTGAATTTAGTCTGAGCAGTTATTCAGTGTGGTCTGTGTCCCCACCTCACTGACCTGAGACCACCCAGCACTGACCACATGCTTTCTGGCCTGTGTATGGTCCAGTGTTTGATCCTCTGGGATTTGTTCTGGGTTTCCTGGTGGGATGCCTCACCTGGCCTGCAGATGGGAAACCTCCCAAGGCCTTGGGCGCCCAGGGATGGCTGTGTGGCCTCCCCTAGGCCGAAACACATCCAGGTCCCGTTGTCTGGCCCTACGTGTATGGTCCTTGAACATTTCCCCGGCACTGTGGCCACCCAGGAGGATTCTCTTGGGTCTGGCCTGGCCGGTCCGTTTGTGTGATTACTAGACGGTTTCTCAGCGGGAATCTTCTTATCTCCCTGTTCAGGGGGCTCACCTCCTCTCCCTGCTGTTCCCTTGTGGCCTAGCAGGGACCAACTTCCCTGGTATTGACCCACCCCAACCAAGGCTGTGCCCCCACCCCTGCAGGCCCCTGGAAGCATTCAGGGCAGGGAGGCGCTGCCCACTGGCCAGGCCCAGCTCATCCAGGGCTACTGGAAGGGAGGCCCTGCCTTTCCTGGGGCCCACCTGCCTCCCTCCTGTGCCAACTTAGTCCCGAGTGCTGCTCTGACCCAGCGGACCCCTTCATCATGTCAGGGTTGGGGGGCTGTATCCACCCTAGCTCACCACGTCCCCCAAACTCTGCTCTCCCTAACTTTAAAGAGGGTTGGCAATGCTCGGCCACTGTGTTTCAGGGGAGACATGACGGCTCCAGGGCCTGGATCTGTCCTAGACCCTCCTCCCTCCCCAGGGTCCCTGTGCCTGGCTGAGCCCCTTTTGGCTCTCTGGCATGGTCTCCCCAGCCCATAGCAGCCCTTTGTCCAAGATTTATTTGGAAAGAAATGCAGTGACTGGGGATGTATGTAGCTCAGTGGTAGAGCACTTGCCTAGCATGCATGAGGCCCTGGGTTCCATTCCCTTGCACCAAATACATAAATAAAAGACATGTGAACCAGGACAAGCGCTGGGGGTAATGGCGCTCTCGTGGCTAATGAGAGCCTTCAGTCTGTCCTGAGTTTATGAGTGTCCCGGTGAGGTCTAAATGTCAGCACAAAACGTGAACCAGGATAATGGCCACATGGTAGAGGAAGCTGGGCTCCTCACGGGGTGCCTGCGGCTCAGCCAGAGCTGAAGTGAGAGGTGGGTCCGGGAGCTGAGTACTGGGAGCTCCCAGAACCACTCAGGTGCCGCGGGGAACTATTTCACAAGGTCCTCTCCAAGCTCATCACAGGGACCTGCCTTCTATGCTCCGGATCCCACTTTCCTGCTGCCTCCGGTCCACCTAGAGGCCACTGGCCAGGGGATCACCTGAGCCCGCCCACAGCAGGTTGGGGATCAGCCCCGGAGAGCTGGCCAAGCAGGCCCAGGGGACTGACCCAGGCGGCTGAGACGCAGAGCAGGACTGTGTCTGAGGCAGGTGTCAGGGTAGCTCCTGAGTGCACTGGCCATCTGCAGACCCCTTCTCAAGATGTGGACCCTCGCTGTCCTTAAATAAGTCTTGTACCTAGAGTTATACAATTGCTTTACTTTGGAAAACTTTAACGTACCAAAAAGTGGAAGAACAGTGCAGTGAACATGTGCCACCACCAGCCCGGTAATACCATTTATGGCTGCCGGAACCCAACTGAGGCCATGCCTGAGACTGCATCGTCTCCTCACCCCCATTCTTTCGGGTGAGGCCCAGTCCTTGTGGGCTTGTTCTCCGGTGACAGTGACATCTCTGAAGAGCCCAGGCCAGTGTTTTGCAGAGTCTAGAACCAAGTTAACACTCTTCAAAGAGGGAGATACTGCTGGCCCTGCCTGCCTGGGAGCCTGGAGTGCAGGTGGGCCTGTGGTGCCCATGTGCCGAGGCCCCTGGGAGCAGCCACAGATGGTGCCAGTTGAGGGTCTCAGGAGACCACCTGGCCACAGGCAGGGCTCTCCCTCCCCTGGTCAGACTGCAGGGGCTCTTGTCCCTCTGTCCCCAGCACATCCTGCTTGGAGGGGCTGCACATCCTGTTTTGCTTTTATTTATTCATTATTTTTTTTGTGTGTGTGGTACTGGGGATTGAATCCAGGGGCAGTCTACCTCCGAGCTCCACCCCCAGCCCTATTTTTTATTCTTTATTTTGAAACAGGGTCTCACTAAGTTGTGGAGGGCCTCACTGAGTAGCTGAGGCTGGCCCCGAACCTGCGATCTTCCTATCTCAGCCTCCCAAGTACTGGGATTACAAGTGTGCGCCACCACTATTCTTTATTTTTTTATTTTTTTGTGGTACCGGGGATTGAACGCAGGGGCGTTCTACCTCCGTGCTACACCCCCGGCCCTATTTTATACTTTATTTTGAAACCGGGTCTCACGAAGTTGCAGAGGCCTCACTAAGGAGAGAAGAGAGAGAGAGAGAGAGAGAGAGAGAGAGAGAGAGAGAGAGACAGGGAGAGAGAGAGAGCTGAGGCTGGCCGCGAACCCGGATCCTCTGGTCTCCACCTTCCAAAGTACTGGGATTACAAGCGTGCGCCACTACGCCCGGCTTTATTCTTTATTTTTAATTGACATAAAATAGTTGTACATATTTATGGGGTGCAAAGTGACAATTCCATACATGTATATGATGTATAATGGTCAAATCAGGGTAATCAGCATTTCCTTCTGAAACATTTATCATTTCTGTGTTGAGACTCTTCAAGTTCCTCTTTCTAGTTCTTCATAAAATATAAAATAAGTTGTAATTTTTTTTTTTTTTTGGTACTGGGGATTGAACCTAGGGGCATTCTACCTCCCTTTTTACTTTCTGTTTTGAAACAGGGTCTCGCTAGGTAACTGAGAGTCTCACTATGCTGTTGAGGCAATCCTCAAACCTGTGATCCTCCAGTCTCAGCCTCCCAAGTACTGGGATTATAGGAGTATGCCACCATGCCTGGCTTCTGTTTACTTTTAAAGATTAAAAAATAGCTTTGGGTAACTGGGACCTCCCCTCCCATTCCTTCCCCTCCTCCCCTTCCTCCTCCGACCTCCCCCACCCCCGAGGGCTCTCGGTGGGCTTGGGTTGGCCTTTAGAGGTGGTGGTAGCTGGAGACCCTGGAGATTGGGGTCTTGGGACCTCACATGATTAGGGCTGGTGATCAGGCTGGTTCCCCAGGACAGGTACCAGGTCACCAGAGCACCACCTAGGCGGGTGCTCCACTGTGCCAGGGTGAAGGGGGCGGCTTCCTGTGAGGAATGAGCGCTCTTGGCCTTGGGTCCAGCCTCCCCACATAGCCTTCTGTGGACTCAGAGCCCCTCGCAGAAGCATCCCTCAGCCTCGTGCTCTTCCCTGGCCGGCAGGAGGTGTGTCCTCCCTCGGTGCTTTCCACATAGCAGTGTCTCTGATCCCAAACAAGCAGACGCTCCATCAGAGGGGCCCAGCCCGGGGCAGAGATAAAACTGGAAGGAGGACATACAGGTAGACACAGCTGTCTGGCAGCACCACCAACGCCCAGCGCCTGGGACCCCTGAGGAGAGGCGAGGGCCCTCAGGGCCATTCCAGGAGGGTCTGGCGACCTGACCTGACCTCTAGTAAGGCAACTCTCATTCCAGACCGTGGCCACGTGGCCTCCTAACCTGGAAGGCAGGTGGCCAGCAGCCTCCTCAGTCAACTGGAAATGCCAGCTCAGGTTGCAGGCTGGGCTGCTAGAGAGTTGTGCACAGCTTCAACCCCACTGGCTGGCACTCACCAGGAAACCCCGGGGTCCCCAGTGTGCCTGCCACGTGGCCAACAGACCAGCAGAAGCAACCAGGCCACACGAGGAGTGCACTGAACGTAGAGGCTTCTGGCGAGGGTAGCAGCATGACGTTCCTCAGATCCCTGTAGACATCCACGGGGGACAGCAGGGAAGACCTGTAATGGAGGAGAAGCCAGCCTTTCCCTCCAGTCCTGCAGGAATGTGCCGCTGACCAGGTGGACGAGGGAAGCCTTTCCTAAGAAAGTCATTCCAGTGAATTCATGACAGGCCATGTGTTAGAAAATCGCTGCTCTGCGGGCTCCTTTAATCCATCCATCCCACGTGAGCGCCAATGCCTGCTGAGGAAAGACTAACTCCCAGAAGACTCGCCCCTCCCACCAACCCATGGGAACTGGGCTTGCATCCCAACAGGCCTGGCTCCAGGTGCCCACTCCAGGAAAGGCAGAGGCCCAAGACCCAGTGGGCCTGCACCGTGGTGTGCAGGCAGCAGCTAGAGCTTGGACCTTGCCGGCCTGGCTCTGGGCAGGGTGTAAGGAAAAAAAAAAAGGGACAGTGGGCGGAGAGCAAGCTGCAGGAGAGGGGGCTGACCATGTGCATGTTTAAAACCAGGCTATAGCAGGGCATGGTGGTGCACGCTTGTAATCCTTGGGATTACTTGGGAGGCTGAGACCAGAGGATCCGGGTTCGCAGCCAGCCTCAGCTACTTAGTGAAGCCCTCCATAACTTAGTGAGACCCTGTTTCAAAATAAAGAATAAAAAATAGGGCTGGGGGTGTAGCTCGGAGTAGAATGCCCCTGGGTTCAATCCCCAGTATCACAAAAATAAATAAATAAATAAATAAATAAATAAAATAAATAATAAAACCAGGCTATGAGCCAGGCATGGTGAAACATGCCTGTAATCCCAGTATTTAGGAAGCTGAGACAGGAGGACCTCAGGTTTGAGATCAGCCTCAGCAATTTAGTAAGCCTCTCTGGGCAACCTAGCAAGACCCTGTTTCAAAACAAAAACTAAAAAAAGGGCTGGGCGTGTAGCTCGGAGGTAGAATGCCCCTGGGTTCAGTCAATAGTAACACAAAACAACAAAAACAGGCTACAGTCTGAGGGTACACTGAGACTAAGAGAACCGAAGAAGCGGAAGGAGGTGACTGCGCCTGTCAGGAGAGGGACACTTGGAGGGGTGGGGCTGAGATTGGGCAGCTGGAGCTCTCAGTCTTGGGCACCAACCTTGCCAGGACTCAACTAAGATTCACAAGCGGACCCCATCCTGAGCCGGGCCCAAGTAAGAACTTAGTGCTGGAGTAGTCACTAAGGAGGGGGCCCATCCTGTGACCTGCCTAATGGCTGTTGACCCCTATCCTGTGCTCTCTTCCTCAGGAAAAGAAAGGACGCAGAGCTCTGCTGCGTTCCTGGCCCTGGAGGATTGAAGTCAGTAGGTACTGGCAGTCCTGGTCGTGGTGTCCCCAGATGCGGATGGGCAGTGAGCCCAGCAGGCACGGGGACCCTCACCAGGACTGCAGTCCACCTGTCCCCGCAGGGCCCTTGACGCTCACGCTTCTGCTGGTCGTAAGGCTCTACTTACCAGTGTGGGGGGGTAGTACTGACTGTGGACACCCTGTCGGGGTGATTGAGGAGAGGCCTTGCCCTGTCCTTGGGGGGCAGATCTGGTGACAGACCCCAGTGGGTGCTTCTGTTCCAGGCCCTTCAGCACCGTGAACAACACCCAGGTCTTTCTAGAAAAGCCGGCTCTCTAAAAAGGATGCTTGATGTTTTGGAGAGATGTCCCTTCCCACTTCTGTCCAGCTGACTTGGAAAGGCGTGACAGCCTGACCCCTATGTGCCTCAGAGGGCCCGGATGTGGAAGGTGGGGCGGGCCTGTGGCCAGGCCAGTGCACCTTGGCAGAGGGCTGGAGCTGGACAGGGGAAGCTGCCAGGAACAGAAGGGCTGTGGGCAGAAGCCGGGTCAACCCTGGCCCTCTTGGCCTTTCACCGGGGTGCTTTTTCGAGTTTGGTGTCTATTGTTTGGTCAACAGGAACACCATGTGGAGCCCAGCACTTCCCACGCCCAAGGCACTCCTGGCCTGGCAGCTGCCTCTGCCGCACAGAACACACTGGTTCCTTTAAAAACAGGAGCCAGGCAGTGTGGCTTTCTTGTGTTCTGGGTGTGCTGCTGTGAAGCATTGGGGGACTCCTGGAGCCTGTGTGCCATCAACTTTTAGACCAGTTCTCTACTGATGGGTACTTGGTGGTCCCCCCAAGTACCCATCAGTCATTTACTGAATAGCACACCAGGTGCTGGCAGAAGGTGGGGCATCCTGGTGTGGCCTGGCTGGGCTGGAACTCCACCTTGTCTGTGGGGCTCCTGCACAACCCAGGGAGCTTCCCTTCCGTTAGGCCTCCCCAGACTAGGGCCCAGGGGGATGGAGGAAGCCCCATCCCAAGGAGTGGTAGGCAGGGTCCCAGGGGTGGAGCGGCAGGGCATTCCCCAGAGCAGATGGGATGGCCCGGGGCGAAGCAGCCAAGCCTGGGAGGTGACCTCCTTCTCTTGTTACTTAGCCTCGGGGGTGCACCAAGCCCCAGACGGGCCCCTCCCCGAGGCTAACCTAGGAGCCCTTCTTCAGCCAGGCTGGGTGGGTCAGACCGGGTTGGGAGGATCCTGAGTGGGGCGTGGTCTGTGAAGCGGGTGGGGAGGGCAGAACTGGTCCGAGGGAGGAACTGTCCCTATGGGGTGGGGGGAGGGAGGCAATGGGGAGTTGTCTGAGAGGCACGGTGGACAGGGCAGGGGGGTACAGTACCGGAGCTGGAGGCGGGGTCCTGGGAGCGGGGCCTACGGGGCGCGGGGTCCTGCCGGGCGCGAGATCCGGGGAGCGGCCGGAACCCGGGTGGTGGTGGCGGGTTTCTCCGGGGCGGCGGGGCCTCTGGGGCTGGGGGTCTTGGGGATCACGGGTTCCTCCGGCGGCGGGAGCCTGCGCGAAACCCGCCCACCCCGCCGCGGGCAAACTTTTCCGCGGGCCGCGGGGGCGGGCAGGTGAGGTCACGTGGCGGCCGGGGCGGGGCGGGGGCGGGGCGCGCGGACCCCGCCCCTACGCCCGGGGCTGGCGGCGGCGGAAAGGCGGCGGAGCCGGGCCGGAGCGGTGCGGCGGGGCAGCGCGGCGCCATGCCCACCAACTTCACCGTGGTGCCCGTGGAGGCGCGCGCCGACGGCGGCGAGGACGAGGCGCCGGGGCGCACCGAGGCGTCGGCGTCCCCCGGGGGCGCCGAGCCCGCCTTCCCCAGCCCGGGTGAGCGCGGCCGCACCTGCCGCCGGACAAAGGCGAAGGCCCTCACGCTGCCGCGGCCGCTGCGCTCCGGGGCCCGGGCGGGCGGGCGGTGGGAGGGGGCCGGGAGGGCCAGCGGGGTCGGCTGCACCAGGAGGGTGGCCGGAGCCGCAGAGGCCTCCGAGGGGGGGCGTGGGCTGCTGCCCTGGCCGCTCCCCTCGGTCCCTCTCTCCTCCCAGTACCCCTGCCTGCAGAGTCCCCGCCCCAAGTGAGTCCCCCGGCGTCCCAGAGCTGTGCGCGCAGGCTCCCCACCCGGCTGCTTGGCGGACCCGCGCGCACCGGGGGCAGGAGGACCGGAAGCGACTTTTCTCTAACTCTGGCTGGGACGGGGGAGGAGGTGCAGAGCCGCTGGAGGTAGCTGTGGAAGCAGGGTGGCGCCAGGTTCCCGGGTGGCACCTGATAGGCGGGTGGGCTGTGGATCCTGGGTGGTGTCAGTAGTGGGTAACGTCTTCTGGAGTCTTGCCTTCTCTCTCTCCTGGCCGGCTCAGAGCCACAGATAAACCTGGGCTGGGATCCAGTTCTGCCTCCGCCCGACCTTGGACAAGCCAGACCTCCCCTGGGGTCACCCGAGGAAGGGCAGCAGCCCATGCGGGCTGGGGAGGGGGCCGCTGTGCGCAGCGCGGGCCAGCGCCCTCCTTGCCGCCGGCGGCTCTTTGTTCTGGAACCGGCAGCTCTCTGGTACTTTCACTTTCCGTGGGAGTGGGGGGAACTGGCCTGCAAAGCTCCCTAACTCCCTGGTTCCCTCCATCCCAGCCCCAGATCCCAGCCTCCCTGCTGCTGATGGAGAGTCACCTTGAGCTAGTGCTTCACCCCTGGGTCTCAGCTCTCCTCTAGAAATTGCTGCTAACAGACCCTTCCTCCTGGGGTTGCTGAGCCGGTGAGAGGACGCGGCCCTAGGGCTCTTCAAGCTGCAGACACAGGCTCCCTACTCCAGGGGCAGCAGGAGAGGGTACTGCTTAAGGGACGGTCCTGAGGCTGGCTGACTTCTGAGCCTTTGCAGCCCACTGTCTGGGCAGAAAGGTCGTGCTTCCTCCGGGTACACTTTTGGGACTGCACACTGTGAAGTGCCTAGCACATGATGTCCGGGCCCTGCCACCTCCCTTGTTGGCCCTAACCTTGGGGTGAGAGTCTGTCTGGGCTTCCTCCCCACAGACCAGCGCTTGGTGTGTTTTTCCCGCTAGAATGGAACCAGGTGAGACTCAAGGCAGAACCCATGATCCCGGCCTCCTCCTGCCCAGGTTCTCAGGCCTGGTGGTGCCCAGTGGTGAGGGTGTGCTGCGTCACTTGCCCCTGAAAGGAGCCTCAGGGGCTCTTCCTAGCTGTGCAGGGACCCCAGGCAACCAGCTTCTTTTCTCTCACACCTCCAGTGTGATTTGTGTTTCACATGTGATTTTCTACTTGCTCATTTTCTTGTCCCTCAAGCTCTGCCCAGAGTCAGAGCTAGAATGTGGCTTCCAGAAAGGCAATGTCTCGCCCAGCCCAGCAGCAGCCCACCTACCTGCCGCCTGTTCAGCTCAGGCTGAGGGCTTCTTGGGAGTCTCAGGTGGATGGCAAGGCTGGTGTAGCTGAGCTCCCTAGGACTGAGCTGCACTTGTGTGATGGAGCCGAGCTCTGTAAACTCTGTAGGACTGAGCTGCACTTGTGTGATGTAGCCAAGCTCTGTAAACTCCCTAGGACTGAGCTGCACTTGTGTGATGTAGCCGAGCTCTGTAAACTCCCTAGGACTGAGCTGCACTTGTGTGATGTAGCCAAGCTCTGTAAACTCTGTAGGACTGAGCTGCACTTGTGTGATGTAGCCAAGCTCTGTAAGCTCCCTAGGACTGAGCTGCACTTGTGTGATGTAGCCGAGCTCTGTAAACTCCCTAGGACTGAGCTGAATGTGTGTGATGTAGCCGAGCTCTGTAAACTCCCTAGGACTGAGCTGCACTTGTGTGATGTAGCCGAGCTCTGTAAACTCTGTAGGATTGAGCTGAATGTGTGTGATGTAGCCGAGCTCTGTAAACTCTGTAGGACTGAGCTGCACCTGTGTGATGTAGCTGAGCTCTGTAAACTCTGTAGGACTGAGCTGAATGTGTGTGATGTAGCTGAGTTCCATAGGACTGAGCTGAATCCATGTGATGTGGCTGAGTTCCTATAGGAATGAACTGAACTAATGTGGCTGAGCTCTGTAGGACTGAGCTAAACATGTGTGACGGAGCAGCTCCTGGAGGACTGTGCTCAAATGATGTTCCTGTAGGACTGAGCTGAACTCCTGTGGTGTGGCTGAGCTCCTGTAGGACTAAGCTGAACTCCTGTGGTGTAGTGAGCTCCTGTAGGACTGAGCTGAACTCCTGTGATGCAGTAAGCTCCTTGTAGGACTGAGCTGAACTCCTGTGGTGTGGCTGAGTTCCTGTAGGACTGAGCTGAACTCCTGTGGTGTGGCCGAGTTCCTGTAGGACTGAGCTGAACTCCTGTGATGTAGTCAGCTCCTGTAGGACTGAGCTGAACTCCTGTGATGCAGTCAGCTCCTGTAGGACTGAGCTGAACTGTGGTGTGGCTGAGTTCCTGTAGGACTGAGCTGAACTCCTGTGATGCATTGAGCTCCTGTAGGACTGAGCTGAGCTCCTGTGGTGTGGCTGAGCTGTAGGACTGAGCTGAACTCCTGTGATACAGTGAGCTCCTGTAGGACTGAGCTGAACTCCTGTGGTGTAGCTGAACTCCTGTGGTGTGGCTGAGCTCCAGTAGAAATGAGCTGAATGTGTGTGATATAGTTCTGGTAGAACTGAGCTGAACTTATGTGATATAGCTCATTTCCTATAGGACTGAGCTGAACTCCTGTGATGCAGTCAGCTCCTGTAGGACTGAGCTGAACTCCTGTGGTGTGGCTGAGTTCCTGTAGGACTGAGCTGAGCTCCTGTGGTATGGCTGAGTTCCTGTAGGACTGAGCTGAACTGTGGTGTGGCTGAGCTCCTGTAGGACTGAGCTGAACTGTGGTGTGGCTGAGCTCCTGTAGGACTGAGCTGAACTTCTGTGATGTAGCTGAGTTCCTGTAGGACTGAGCTGAACTCCTGTGGTGTGGCTGAGCTCCTGTAGGACTGAGCTGAACTCCTGTGATGTAGCTGAGCTCCTGTAGGACTGAGCTGAACTCCTGTGGTGTGGCTGAGTTCCTGTAGGACTGAGCTGAACTGTGGTGTGGCTGAGCTCCTGTAGGACTGAGCTGAACTCCTGTGATGTAGCTGAGCTGTAGGAATAAGCTGATGTAGTGATCTCCTGTAGGGCTTGCGTCTGGGCTTTGCTGTGTGCCTCTCCACACGCTTCTTATTTCCATGGAAAGGTTCCTGGGCACCTCACTGGCTGTGCTGCTGGGGGTGGATGTACTGTACTGTCTGGGGTTCTGTCTGGTTGGGTCCTGATTTCTGATGGGGGCTGCCAGACTGCGCAGTTGGCACTCAGAGGGACCCGGTGGCTAGCATGACTCGCTGAGTGTGGGAGGGACCGTGTGTTTTGCTTTCCGGTGGGACAGCCCTGCAGGAGCTGGGAAGAGCCCGGCGGGAGCCCTGTCAGGCCTGCTGTGTGGGATCTGTGCCGCGTGTGTTCGCAGGACAGCTTGTCTGATTGGGGACTCAGTATGTGCTGCCATTCTTCCCGACTCCTCACAGGCCCCGAGCTGTCCCTGTGGTGTTGGTTTCTGGGCAGGCCTTCTGGGGATGGTGATGGGGAAGGTGTGCCTAGGAAGCCCCAGGCTGATGGGAATTGGGCTTTCCTGGGCCACCCCAACTTGCAGAGCAGTGGGATGCGGGGTCCAGAGCTTGGGCCCAGAGCCTAGCAAGACCAGGTCTACCCAGCCTGGGATGCCAGGGCTGGATGGAAGCAGGATAGCCCTCCAGGGCCTCCGCAGCTGCTGTACCCCCCCCCCCCCCGGGCAGATGGCTCAGATTGTGACTTCCCAGAGCGCCCCCTGCAGACTGAGCCCTACTCTTTTTTTTTTATGGCACTGGGGATTACACCCAGGGGTGCTCTACCACTGAACTCCATCCCCAGCGCTTTTTATTTTGAGACAGGGTCTCACTGAGTTGCCTAGGCTGGCCTTGAACTTGCAGTCCTCCTGCCTCAGCCTCCTAAGTACTGGGTTACAAACCTGTGCCTCCACCCAGGGCTCTAAGCCCTACTTGACTCCCTGCTGCTTTAACCTGAGTCGGGCCTGTGAGGACAGGGACTTGGGAACTTTAGAGCTGAGAAAATGGCATCCAGGCATGATGGTGCATGCCTCTGATCCCAGTACTTGGGAGACTAAGACAGGAGGATCGCAGGTTTGAGGCCAGCCTCAGCAACTTAGTGAGAACCCATTTCAAACTAAAAGTCAAAAGGGCTGGGGGTGTAGCTTGGAGGTAGAATGCCCTTGGGTTCAATCCCTAGTACTGAAGAAAGAAAAGAAAATGGTGATGGCCCTTTCACCTAAATGGTGTGTGTTTGTGGGGGAACCTCCTCTCTGCAAAATGAGTGAAAGTTGACTGGGCAGAGTGGGAGGGGCAGGCACGGGAAGTGGAGCATCCACACTTTACTTCCCCCCTTTTTTGTGTGTAGGCATGCTACCTCCAGCTTACACCTCTAGCCCTCTTTTATTTTTTATGAAACAGGGTCTTGCTAAGTTGCCGATGGTCTCCTTAAGTTGCTGAGGCTGGCCTTGAACCAGTGATCCTCCTGTCTCAGCCTCCCAAGTACTGGGATTGTAGGCATGCGCCACCACATCCAGCTTACTTATCCCATTTTTAAATTTTAATTTTATTTATTTATTTATTTTGCAGTACCAGGGATTGAACCCAGGGGCATTTTACCTCCGAGCTACACCCCCGGCCCTATTTTTTATACTTTATTTTGAAACCGGGTCTCACGAAGTTGCGGAGGGCCTCACTAAGTAGCTGAGGCTGGCTGCGAACCTGGATTCTCCGGTCTCCGCCTCCCAAGTACTGGGATTACAAGCGTGCGCCACCACACCTGGCGTCATTTTTTATTTTTTTAAGCTCCTTCCAGGCCTCCCGATGGAGGCTCTGTGCTCTGGAATGATGGGGTCTTTGCCCCAGGATGGGCATCATGCCCATCAGTACTTCTGTAGGACAGAATGTTCTGAGTTTTATTTTGATGTGAGATTCCTCTTGAAAGTGAGATGGACACATTACTTCTTGGTCTCTCTGTGGGAGTGTTTTCAGAGTAGGAGGTGGAAAAGACGCTGCCTGAAGGCGAGATACTTCCTTTCTGACTTCAGAGTAGGGCTTGGGGGCCCACCCTCTCCCCAGATGGAAGTCTGCATAGACTGCCCCTCCCCGGATGTCCAGAGGCTCGGGACCCTGTGGGAGACCGTGGTGGAGATGGGTTGGCAGGCCTGTCCAGGAAGATTCAGGGTCCCAGCGAGAAGCCCCCCAGGCCTTGTCCTCCGGGAGGAGCTTCCACGCCACAGTCGGCTCTTGGCAAGGGCTCTCTGTGGGGGTCGCTGCCTGGGCGTCCCCTCTCCTGCACCTCCTCCCCCTTAGTCAACGCTGGCCATTTTGCCCAGGCTTCCTCTTGGAGTGGTGACGGTTCCTCATTCAGGACTCCTCTCCCATGATTCATGCTCTGTTGCAGAGCGCGTGCTGGTCACTTGGGAGCTTCTCGCCTCCCTCTGTACGGTGACTCCTGTGCTCCAAAACAGTGGCCAAGGCAGTGCTGGGTCACCTTTGACCTGCGGGAATGTTGGGTGCTGCCCTCGAGGGCCGCTGCCACTTGGTAGAGAGGTGATGCCCTGCGAGCTGGTGTCAGGGTCAGCAACTGGACATGGGGATCCAGGGACTGTATAGTTAGAAAGTGGATGAGGTGCAAGACACCCAGGTCTGTTCCGCTGAGCAAGGGCAGGAAGTGGAAACTCCATCCTAGGTTTCAGGAAGGGCTATGTCGCAGTGACACCAGAGGCCTTCTGAGCTGGGACAGGCAGGGCATGGCCCCAACACCACTCACCATCTCATCAGAAATGCTCGAGGGCGAGCGTTGAGGGTCACGGATGGTATCGAGGGAGACTGCGGTGTTCCACGTGTGTGGGCCAGGGCAGGGTATTGTGTGTTCTGTACCAAATTCCGTGTGTGTGTGGTGGGAGGCACACTGGGGATTGAACCCAGGGGCATCTTACCTCTGAGCTAAACCCCCAGCCCTATTGTATTTTTTATTTTGAAACAGGATCTCAGTAAGTTGTGGAGGGCCTTACTAAGTTGCTAAGGCTGGCCGTGAACCTGTGATCCTCCTGTCTCAGCCTCTCAAGTACTGGGATTACAAGTGTGTGCCACCACACCCGGCTTTATTTTTTAATTTTCAAACAGGGTCTCACTAATCCGGAGGGCCTTACTAAGTTGCTGAGGCTGGCTGTGAACCTGTGATCCTCCTGTCTCAGCCGCCCAAGTACTGGGGTTACAAGTGTGTACCACCATGCCTGGCTCCAAATTCCTTTTTTAAAACTGAAGGCGAGGCTGGGGGTATGGCTCAGTGGTAGAGTGCTTGTCTAACATGCATAGGGCCCTGGTTTCGTCCCCAGCACTGCAAACAAACCCAAGCAAACCAGAGGAAACAAAGCCTAGGCAGGAAGCAGGTGGCTGCTGGAAGCTCCTCCCCTGGCGCTTGGTGGCCTCCTCGATGATGTCTCCAGGCGACGGGCCCTTCCCTCAGGAGCTGGCGGTGGCAAAGTGGCCCAAGTCATCTTGCCAGCCTGGGTGTGTGCGGGTGTGAGCACACACGTATGCATGCCACGGGGCCAAGGCTGTCGGTCCCCCTTCCTTCTGGTAAGCCGTCCGGGGTGTGGCTGAAGTCACCCTCGGTGTGGCCTTGATATGTGGCATCTCTTTGCCTGCCTGAACCTCCCAGCCATGATTCTTTCATTAGTGTGAGGGGCCTCCTGGACTGGGATCCATGCTATCCGCTTCTGGAACATTCCCTAGGCCTCGTGTTTCCATGCGTGCTGGGGCAGGCGTCTGAGCTAGGAGCAGCAGGGGTGGTCTCTGCCCACAGGAGGGTCCTCTGAGGGTCCTGTACGGACATTGTGCCCTTGGGGCCAGGCAAGCTCGGGGCTGGCTGGGCTCTGGTCACCATAACCGTCCTTGGTTTGGGGAAGATCTTCTGTCAAGACCGTGGGCCTTGGGTGCAGCTGTCCGTACATGGTGTCCCTTCCCCGAGGCACGGCAAGGACCTTACGTGACATGTGTGGTGCAGTGTGGGTCCTGTGGGATTGGAGGAGAAGAGTCTGGGGTCAGGGTGGCCACTGAGGAGGACGCATGGGCAGGACACCGGGGATGGCAGGGCCAGCGCTGCAGGAGAGCAGTGGGGAGGGGCACATCCTGGGGCATGGGCAGTGGCGCGAAGCCCAGGGTGGGGTGTCACACTCCAGTGGTGACGGGGCGAGTAGTTGGCCTCCCAGAGTGCAGCCTCACAGCCTCCATAGAGAGCACTGTGCCCTGGCCTTGGCGTTGAGGCAGCGAGGAGAATTCTTCCTGGTGCCTGCTGGGGAACCCCTGTGCCTGTGCATACTGTGGGGGGCTCCCATGGCAGCCCCCAGCGGAGCAAGGCCCTCTGGTCAGAGGAGGCTCCGCTCCGAGGGAAGGGGCCAGATGTGGGCGGTGTCACTGGCTGCTGTGCTGAGTGTTGACCCACTTCTCTGTGCTGGGTGTGGCCTGTGCAGCTGTCTGCTGTCCCCAGGGCCCGGGGTGGGGGGCGTCACTGGGGTTGGTTGCACATGTGGTCTCAGGACTGTGTGGGTGTTAGACCAGGCGGGGGCACCAGACACACACGCACACTTGTGTGCACACCTGTGCCCTCTGAGCCGGGGCGGGGGGTAGGGTGTTCTGTTCACCTCTGCCCCAGACTCAGGAGGGAGCTAGGAGGCCTGTGGTTCCAGCCCTCTCAGAGTGATCCAGCATTGCTGGATTTTGGAGTGGCTTCTTGCAAGTACATGACCTCAGTGTCCCCTGTTGTGTGGCTCCCTCAGCACCTCTCCTGTGATCGGTAGGGTATTTGTAAAAGGGGCACCCAGAGAGGGGCGAGGGATTTTTTCCAGGGCACAGAGCTGGTCAGGGTGGAGGCCAGCAGGGGAGCAGCTGGCTTGGGGGTCACAGACCTCTGCAGGGGTCTCGGCCGTGTCCACCCTGAGGGCTAGCAGGAGCATCCTCCCTCCCTCCCTGCCTGGCTGTGGGTAAGAAGCAAAGTTCCTCTGTCAGGGCCTCTGTTGGACACAGGGCCACCTTCCTGAGCAGCCTGTTGGGCCTGACCAGGGCACACCCCTGTCCTCAGGAGCTGCAGATGGACATCTGGCTCCTGTCTGCATTCAGCTGGGCTCAGTGGGGGTGTGTGTGGACGGCCCAGGTGACCTCCCCGCAGCGAAGGGCACAGGCCCAGCCTGTTGTCATCTGCCTCCCTGGGCTGCAGGTGGGCAGGGCTGCGAGCCCGTCTTCCTGCTGGAATACATGTGTCATGCTCTGCCTTTGTGGACCTAAGCCCCGGGGAGCAAAGTTTGATGTTCAGTGTTAAGTATTAACCATGTTCTGTGGAAAGGCGTGCTTGTGGTAGTTGGGTAGAGCTTTTAGTCATTTTGTAGTGACAGTTGTGCTGGGGTCAGGAGTCCTTGGGTGGCTGGGGTGTGCAAGGCCCCATGGGGCCTCGAAAGGGAAGCTTTCATCTAGGGGGCCAGGGGCATCTGGCAGTAGATGGCCCTCACTAATAGACAGATGGTCTCTGGGTAGTGGGTGGGCTGGATTGACTCTGGGTGTAGACACCAAGGGTCAGTGTCTTCCTTAATGCAAAGAGGGAATCTCAGAGTAGGACCTGGCTGTACAGACAGGCCTTCCACTCAGCACACCGGAGCTGCTGAGGCTGCCCAGTTGCTGTCTCTCCTGTGTGTGTCCATGAGCCTCCTGCCAGGAGTGCTGGGGAGCAGCCCCATCCAGGGTCCTGTATCTGGGGGTGCTGAGTAGCCTGGGCCCGGGGTCTCCATGTCTAGGGGTGTCAGGTAGCCCGAGCCGGGGTCCCTGCATCAGGAGGGGACTACAAGGCTACATCCATGTTGTGGCATGACCTGGGCTGGGCTGCTGGTGCCAGGGCCTTGGACATTGGGGCTTGAAGTAAGGCGTGACTGCGTCGGCAGGTGCTTGGCATGCCTGGTTCTCTTTCCTCTTTCTCCTTGGGTGGTTCCTTTTTGGGGTGGAAGAGTGGGCCTGGGCTGCTGTGTTATATGCCAGCAGGCAGAGAAATTTCCTGCCTCTGGTGTTCTCAGCAGGCCCCACAAGCAGCTCATGACTCACACAGCGCTTTGGGGAAGGGTCTGAGGGGGTCTGGAGGAGAGAAGTCGGCTGCCCAGGCCCGTGTTTACATAGACTTAGAGCCACTTCCGGCTCCCTGCTGGTGAGAGCTCCTCTGGGCCTCAGTGCTGCCCTAAGGCTGGGTTGTGGGGTCACACGCATGCTCGCCTGTGTGCTTGGTCAGCACCCCCGTGTCCTGGGCTGTCCTCATGATGGGGACCCCGTGAGGGACTGCTGTCCTTAGGTTCATATCCATCTGAGTTCCTCTCGGGACATCCTCAGGTTGGTGAGTCTCTGAGGAGGTCAGCGTGACCCTGGAGTGTTTCCCTGTGCCTTAGTTTCCCTTGCCAAGCTGGTCCATCACAAAGGTGGCCGTGACCTCTCTTCTCTTGGCTCCGTCTGCAGGTCTCTGGCGCCAGCAGGTCGGCGGCTCTCTGGATGGCTGGGGAGCTTCTCTCCGTCACTGGGGGGGATTGAGTGGTGGAGATCAGGGCAGCGGCAGCGCCAGGCTGCTTAGATTTCCTTCCATTTAATGGAGGGTCTTGACCGCAGCCCAGACGGGCCTGTAAGGAGAGCTGGCCCCTGGGAGGGCTGTGCTGGCCCAGGTGCAGCCCCGCCCACCGCTTCGCAGGAGCCCGGGCATTTGGACACCAGCCGGCAGCCCCTTTCTTCTGTCCCTCTGTGGCTCTGACGCTGCTCTGTCTCTGGGGAGGAGAGGCTGGACCGGGACCAGCACCACGTGACGAGGGGGTGTCGGGAAGTGAGGTCACCGGAGGCCGCCTTCCCGCGAGAGGTCATGTCCTATGGATGGAAAGTCCCAGAACCACAGGCTGCTTGTGCAGCTCACAGAGTTTGGTGCTGTGGACACCGGTGTCCTGGGGCCTCTGTCCCATTGCCTAGCACAGTCTGGGGCTCTAACCCCTGAGGCTTTCAGTAGCTGTGTGCCACTGGTGCAGATCAGCTGTGGGCATGTGTGCGAGCCTGGATATGCTAGTATGTGTGTGTATGTGTGTGCGTGTGCATCGCTGCATGGATAAGTGAGCGTGTGTGTGTAGAGGTGTAAAGGTAAGGTGTATAGGCATAGGCACGTGCAGATGTGAGTGTGCACAGTGTACAGATGACTGGCTGTGGTGTGTGTGTCATGCATGAGTGGGTGAGCACGTGTGTGTGAGTGTGCATGTGAACATGTGTATGTGTAAGCATGAGCATGTGAGCATGGGTGTCATGGGATGTGCACGTCTGCGTGTACGTGAGTCTAACTGCAGCACATTTCTGTGCTCTCCATGCCTGTTTGTAGAGCGGGTGCCCTGTCTTACACAGTATTGCCTAGCTTCCCTGGGTTTCGGAGCTGCTTGTGAGTGTCAGCTTTCAAAAACATTCCAGAGGAAGTGTCTGCTCTTCCTGTCAGCCCCAGGACCCTTCAAGTAGAGGCAGGGATGCGCCGGTGGCACTGCGGCCATCTTGAGGTCGATTCTCGCACGCAGAGCACCTTGCCTGCCTCGCTTCCAGCCCCGTGCCTTTTCTGTGTTTCTCAAGAGAGTCTTTGCTCCTCTGAACCATGGGGGGAGGGACTGCCGGGTTGGGTGATGGGAAGAATGCCCCTGGGCACGTGGGTGCTGACTAGCAGTAAGGGGCTGCCCTCCTGGCCTGCCTGTTTTTGCTCACACCTGCGGGTCCTTGGGGAGGGACCTGCCTGCTGCTCCAGTGGGAGTCCAGCTCCGGGGGGCTGGGCTCATGTCACAGGGCTCCGAGCCTCCATCTCTGCACTGCGGTCCCGTTGGCATGCCTGGGAAGGACGCTGCCTGGCCTTAGTGCAGCGTCAGCCTTGAAGTAGGGATTGATTGTGGTGGAGGAAAGCCGGGGCTGGGCTGAGGGTGTAAGTACAGAGGAAACGAGATCCAATTTGCTAAAGAGTCACACAGTAGTGTGGACTTGGGCAGCCAGGACATCTGGGCTTCCGTCTCCCCCTCCGTGAGCCAGTACAACAGGGACTGCTAAGGGGGACAGCAGTGGGCCCAGGTGGGAGAGAGCCCTGCAGGATGAGCTTGTTCTTACAACAGCCCCTCAGTGCCCCAGAACTCAAGATGGGAAGGCCCTGTTGGCCCTTCCCAAGTGCACTTATTCGAGAAAAGAATGTTGGTCGGGAATGCCACGAGATGCACAGTGGCCTCTTGGGCTGGAGGGGCTGTGGGTGGTTCTTGTTTCTCAATATTTCCTCTGTTTGCTCCTCAGAATGTGTCACTGTTTCACCAGAAACTTGTTGTTTAAAGCCCAAACGTTCTTGCCCTGGAGCCTTGCAGTTTTTCCCGGCCTGAACGCAGAGCTCTCTGGTCAGCCCTGCCCTGTGGAGTATTCCACTGGCCTGGGTGTTCAGGTGGCTGGATTTTAGGGTGCATGAAGCCGCAAGGTATGGAGGACAAAGGACAAGGGCCAAGGGTCACCAGTCGACCTTCAGGGTCCTGGAACTTACAGACACTGCATGCCTGCACTTAACCACTTCATAGAACTGTCATCAGGCAGTGGCTTTTGGGGGCGCTTCTGGGTCCGACTGGCTGGTGGGCTGTCCCTGGGAGGCTGAGGGTGGCACCTTGAGGCCACCCCTGGGACTCTGTCCTGCTGCAGGTGCTCAGTGTCTGGGCCTTGTGAGCTCAGCAGTTCATCCTCCATGCGGGCAGGCCCCTTGTGTCCCATGCCAGGCCTCCGGTGCTGCTGAGCTCGGCGGATGTCTTGCCTGTTCCTGATTGCAGGAAGGGGCGGAGGCTGCTGGCATTGTGGCCAGTGTGATCAGCCAGCCACGCCACTGACCGCAGGGAATGCTTCTGGCTCTGAAGCTTAGGTCGCTCTCTGCCCCTCCTGTGGAGCCACTCTCAGAGAATGGTGTTAAGGAAGGATGGGGAGGAGGCTGAGCTTGGAGACAGGCTGGGGAGCCTGGGAAGGGTAGGGCCTGCTGGCTGGGCCTGCTGGCTCTTCCTGCTAAGACGCTGCGCTGGAGGGAGCAGTTCCCACGCTTAGACAGTGGGAACGGGGGTCTGACCAGATGTACCCGAGCAGAGCCCTGGGGCCCTGGCTCGCAGGCCGTGGGCAGGATGGTGATGTGTCTATGAATCTTAGCTGAGTTCCACCCATAGCTGCTGCCGTCTCCTCCCCTACTCTTCCCTCCAGAGGGTCCTGCCACCTCCGGCCAGTGTACCCACCTCTTTAGGGACACAAAGTGCCCTAGCCAGGCATGATGCCACATGCCTGTAATCCCAGTACTTGGGAGGCTAAGATAGGAGGAGCGTAGGTTCGAGGACAGGCTCAGCAAGTAGTGAGACTCCCATCAACTTAGCAAGACCCTGTTTCAAAATAAAACTAAGCCAGCCGTGGTGGCGCACACTTGTAATCCCAGTACTTGGGAGGCTGAGACAGGAGGATCCGGGTTCGTGGCCAGCCTCAGCTACTTAGTGAGGCCCTTTGCAACTTAGTGAGACCTTGTTTCAAAATAAAGAATAAAAAATAGGGCTGGGGGTATAGCATGGAGGTAGAATGCCCCTGGGTTCAATCCTTAGTACCGAAAAAAAAAACAAACCTAAAAAATAGGACTGGGACTATAGCTAGGAGGTAGAAGGTCCCTGGGTTTAATCCCCGGTACCACAAAAACCAAACCCAAACAAAACAAAGCGCCCTGCAGCCTCCTTCCCTGGCACCTGGCCTCTGGAGGAGGCTGGGGCCTACTAGAAGGCACCATGCCCTGCAACCTGTGTACTGACGGTGGTGGGGCGTTTGTACGTACCAGCAGCATCTAGGCCTGAGGTTGCCCGGGAAGCTTCTGGGTGGAGATTGCGTTCTGAGTCTTGGCAGGGCAGGCGTTTGTCGAGACTTGCAGATGTGCATGTCCATCGGTGAAGTCACAGCAAAGGGAGCTGAACACGGAGACCTTGCTGGTGACATGCCTACCCAGGGTCCCAGGGGACACGCTACCATGTGTGCAAAGCAGGGGCTGGGGAGGTGCGGGGGAGGTATGAACCACTCTCTACTTTGCTAACATGGGATTTTTTTTTTTTTTTTGATAAAATGAAACTGGGAAGCAGGGGAGGACGGCCGCCTTGCGCTCTGGCCACCACACGCCTTCCTGGCGTTTGGTCCATCTGTGGAACGCCATGGCCTCTGTGGGCCTGGGGCTGTGGTTCTGGGCTGGGCCTGCCAAGCAGATGCAGTTGGTCATCCCGCAGTACTCAGTGTGGCCGGCCCTGTGGAGCATGGGCTCTGAGGATGGATGGGCCTGTGTGCCGTGTTCTGAGCTGCGGGCTATGCCGCGAGAGGAGGAGTGGTGGTGGCCCAGGCCCCTCATTCCGTGGAGGGCAGTGCAGACAGAGTGCTGCTGCCCGGGGTGGTGAACATGGCTCAACATCTGTTCCCACGTGCTGTGAGGTGGGCAGTGGCTGGTGTTCCCAAGCTGGCAGGATGTTGGAGTGGTTGTGAGGCTGTGTCCAGAGCTGGCCCGGCCCCAGGCTGCAGGTTAGGAGGTGGCGTCTGGGTTGTGTCACAGCAAGGGGCCGCAGTGGCACTTCTCTGTCTACTCCTGCTGGGCTCTGGAATCCCCGTGTCCTGTGAGGTCTGTTTTCAGCCCCGGGCCTTCAGATCGCACCGCAGGGTACCTAGTTGTGCTGCTCCTGGGCTCCTGGCTGTGATGGTCCTCAGTCTTGTCTGGTCTTTGATGACCTTAGCAGCGAGGGGCCCGGTCAGGTGTCCTGGAGAAGGGCTGCCAGCGGGGACCATCTGATGTCTCTTCTGGGCTCATGTTTTGGGGAGCAGGCCCATGGTGACATCGTGTGGGCACATGCTGGCCCTGATGGCGTGGGTAGCAGCTGAGGGCATCCCCACTTCGAGCGGCCCCGCCTCTATACTCACAGTCGCCAGTCAGCCCCACCCGACCCTTTCCTTTTGTTTTCTTCAACAACATGTGACACCAGGGCTCATGGACACTTTCATTCAGCATCATGATCCGTTTCCCCTCTGGTTTGCTGCCATTTTGGGGACAGTCCTTTGCTGTGGGGCATTGGGTGGGTGTCATGGGGTGGAGAGCAGCTCCAGCTGCAGGGTGCTCAAAGGCTGTGTGGGGGGACAGTTGAGGGACCTGGGGGTCACTTCCTGTAGGAGCTGCAGCAGCTGCAGCAGCTGCAGCGAGACCATCAGTACGTGTTCTAAAGGCTGTAAAGAGACTCCATTCCCTGGCTGCCATGTGGCCAGGAGTGCGGCGCCCCCTGTGGCCCACCTGGCACTGGGAACCCCCAGCCATCTTCTTCCTGGGCCACTGCAGGGGGATCCTGTTGGGTTTTTGAATTCTCAAGGCTGTTCCTGCAGATTCAGCTCTGTACTCACTTCAAGGGCCACAAATACAGGCGTCAAATGGCCTGTGTCCTGGCACAGCCAGGCGGGGCAACTTGACAGGTGTGTGTACCTGTGGGAGATGTCTCCATAGCTAGCCCTCTATCTTTTTCGTGTCCTGTGTGTGGTGTGTCATCAGGCTCCGCCAGCTCTGGGGGCTCTTGTGGGGCCCACCCCATGCAGGGGGAGGCTTGGGGGACGAGAATCCAAGTCTAGTCGCAGTGCCAGGCAGCAGGGCAGGGCTTGAAAAACCTCCTAGGCCTGACCCACGTCTGCCTCTCCCATCCCAGCGCCCTGGCCTTGCGGGATGAGGACCTTGTAACGGTGCTGTCCCTTCTCTCCTTTGTGCATTTAGTGGGATCGCGTAGCTTTGTGACATTCTGAATTTGGAGGCTCTCAGGTGTGGAGGGTCCGGGTTCAGCCTGAGCTCAGCCCCAAGTCAGCCCTTCTGAGCTGTCACCTGTGTGTAGTGAGTTGGCAGGCCATGCCTCTGTGATGTAAGACAGATTTTAGAAAATAACTTTTGTAGGTGAAAAGCTAAGCATTTTCAGCCCTTAAATGTGGGGTGTGTCAGAAATGGGTACTCTTGGGGGGGGGTTGCTGGGAGTGAGCATTGAGTCAATCCTGTGACTCTTGGCCCTGCAGTGATAGAAATCTGGCCTCCAGGGATGTCCTTTACCGTCCCACCCTCCAGTGGGGAAGGGTGGTTTGAGCCTCACCCCGCCTGCAGGCAGCAAGTGTCTGGGCCTGATTTCCCGCCTGGCCCATGCTGGCAGCTATGTTAAATGATTGGTGAGGATGCCTGGTCTGGTCACCTGCTCGCTGTCCCTGTGCACCATCTCTCCACTTCATTCACCTGCCAGAGGCTGCTCTGGCACAGTGCCCCGCACCCGGAGGCTGCCTGCCAGGCAGGGGCACCTGTCCCCCTCTCCAGGACCCTGCAGGTGGCCCCAGCCCTCCCTTCCCTGCAGCCATGCACCTGGGCTCCCTGCCCAGCAGCATCCTTGGATCCATTCATCATGAACATACCGACAAACAGGGATGGGGCTGGGGCCACCACCACAGGTGGGCAGCTTCACCCCGAGTCTCAGCGGGTCTCAGCCGGAGCACAACCCCTGCCCTTCAGTGCGGCCCAGCGAGGATCCGGTGGGGTCATCCTGTCCTGGTGATGGGAATCCAGGGCAGGGGAGTGGGAGGAACTTGTCCCGGCATTGCTGCCTGGAGCCCTTGGGTCCGAGGGATGTGCAGGCAAGAGCAGCCCATGGTCCCTGCACCTAGTGTGTGTTTAAATCAAGGTTTCCTTTGTGCAGGCTTTAGTTGGGACACGTCCTCTCCCAGAACATGAACTAAAACTTGAGCGTATTTAGATTTGAAAGTAATTAAGGAGGACCTTAAAATGAAGAATCACCTAGATAAGGAAGAAGACAGGTCATGCGTTTCCTTCTGTGGAAATGCAGGAGAATCACCAGGTAGACACATTTGCTTTTTTTTCCCTTAATTAGTTTGTTGAGCTTTTTTTTTTTTTTTTTTTTTTGAGGTGGGTTTTTGCTCTGTTGCCCAGGCTGGTCTTGAACTCCTGAGCTCAGGTGATCCTCCCGCCTCAGCCTTTTGGGGCTGGAATTGCTGGCCATTTGATTTTTGTTTAAGCGTCTCCTGACTCCAGTAGGATGAGGTGGGGCTGGGTCCTGGATGCCCTCTCAGGTGCCAGTGGGTTGTGCCTTGTGGACACTCCCGTCAGAGCTCTGGCCCTGTCTGCTGGTTGAGGTCTGACTCCAGCTCCATTCTGACCACGTGGAAACACTCCATAGCTCCCGGATATCTCCCAATGGGTGTTTCCTTTCTGCCTGGGACATGAGCGCGTAGTGACTGGATGCTCCTCTCAAAAAGTGGAGGGGAATGCTTATTTATTTATTCACTTTATAATTTATATTTTATTTTTGCAATACTAGGGATGAAGCCCAGAGGGCACACTACCACTAAGCTTTATCCCTAGCCCCCCTTTTTTTCTTTTCTTTCTTTTTTTGGTACTGGGGGTAGAACCTAGGGGTGTCCTACCTCTGAGCCCCACCCTTAGCCCTATTTTATTTTATTTATTTATTTTTTTATACTTTATTTTGAAACCGGGTCTCACGAAGTTGCAGAGGGCCTCACTAAGGAGAGAGAGACAGGGAGAGAGAGAAAGAGAGAGAGAGGGAGAGAGGGAGAGAGAGAGAGAGAGAGAGAGAGAGAGAGAGCTGAGGCTGGCCGCGAACCCGGATCCTCCGGTCTCCGCCTCCCAAAGTACTGGGATTACAAGCGTGCGCCACCACGCCCGGCCCTATTTTATTTTTTATTTTGAAATACAATCTCACTAAGTTGCAGAGGACCTAAGTTGCTGAGGTTGGCTGCGAACCTGCGATCCCTGTGTCTCAGCCTCCCAAGTACTGGGATTACAGGCATGCGCCACCACACCTGGCTACCCCCAGTCCTTTTTATTTTGAGACAAGGTCTCACTAAGTTACCCAGGCTGGCCTTGAACTTGGAATCCTCCTGCCTCAGCCTCAAGTAGCTGAGATAACAGGCCTGTGCCACCACACCTGGCTGAAACTCATTCTTTGTAAAGGATTAATGCTGATAATCGTGGCGGCGCACGCTTATAATCCCAGTACTTTGGGAGGCAGAGACCAGAGGATCCGGGTTCGCGGCCAGCCTCAGCTCTCTCGCTCTCTCTCTCCGTCTCTCTCTCTCTCTCCTTAAGTGAGGCCCTCCGCAACTTCATGAGACCCAGTTTCAAAATAAAGTATAAAAAATAGGGCTGGGGGCGTAGCGCGGAGGTAGAACGCCCCTGGGTTCAATCCCCGGTACCGCAAAAAAAAAAAAAAATACTCTTTGCTGACGAGAAAATGCCGATGATTGGTTGTAAACTTGGTGTTCTTAGTGCTGTCTCTAAACTGGAAGATTTTTACCAAAAATCTGATGGTGTGTTTTGCTCTTTTCTAATTTTTTTGTGTTTCCCCATTTTCTGCACTTCTGTGTTTGTTACTTTAATAAGCAGCAAATGGAAAGCCAGAGGCGACCAGAGCCACACGGCTCCCACCTCCCCCGTGTCTTGGGGCTCGCTGTGGTGCCTGGCTCCCTGTCTTGCATGGCTCCCCGTCACCTGCGGTTCCCCTGTGGCATGTGGCTCTCTGTGGCACTTGGCTTTTTGTGGTGCACGGCCTTGTTTTTTGTGGCGTGCGGCCTTTCCATGGCCCGTGCTCGCCTGTGTGCGGTTGAGAGTGTTCCTCTTCCGTCTCTCCTGGCCTGTGTTTGTGAGGTCCTCACTTTGTTACATATTTTCCAGGTTTCTTGGCCTTCATGGTCTGAGTAAATAGGTGATAGAGTAGTCATCTAACTTGAGTAAGTCGTGTCTCAGATTTCCTCCTTCCCAGCTCACACAGGTGGGGGGGGCTGTTTTGTGTTTTGTTTCTTTGGAGTCCTTCGTCAGAGGTGGGGCCTGGAAGGACATTCCTTCCCTTGGGTTAAGTTGCATAGCTGCTATGTACGTACCTTCCCACGTGTGCAGCTGGGAGAAGCTCAGATGCACCGTGGCTTCAGCTTCTGGCTTTCAACAGTTGCCTGCTAAGAATCCAGCCCGCTAGGCTGCACTTCCAGTGACCAGCAGCAGGTCCTGCACCGGGGCTGGCGGTGGAGGGTCAGGCTTCCGAGCGGCGCTGGCCCTCCGCGTCCTTCCAGGTCAGCCACCTCTCCCTCGCAGTGAGGAACTCGAGACCAAGCAGCCAGTGACTTTGTCCAAGGTCGGGAGTGTGGGTTTGGCTCTAGCAAAGGGAGAATCTGAAACCCCATGTTTGTCCCTGCTGGGATGGTGAGGCCACGGGGCCCAGCCCTGGGCCTCCCGTGTCCTTGATGCCCGTGACACACGCCATCCCCACTGATGGGCCAGGGTGGCCTTACGTGTCTTCTAGATGGAGCCTCTGGTTGAGAGCCGAATGCTTTTACTCCAGAAATCCTTGTTGTAAGTGCAGATCTCTGCACGCTGGACAGGGTGCCCCAAGATGGGCAGCAGGGAATCGGGGCCCATCTCACAGACCCAGTCTACAGGAGGTTTCCAGAAGTTCTGTCTTATTTGAACATATTGTGTTCTTTCTTTAAACATGATTTTGATTTAACTTCAGACAGGAAAAATTTGAGGAACAAAAAGCACCCCATTCAGCGTTTGCCTGGGCTTCCTGGATGTCGACTTTGCCCACAATCACAGTGCTTCTCCCTCCTCTCCCATCCCGGGCCTGTCTTTCTCTCACACACATTTCTTTCTGAACAGTTTGAGAGTATATAGCAGAAGTGAGGCCCGTTATAGGGTGTACCCAAGCACGTTTCCTTTTAAAATCCCTACAGCACAGGCACCAAAGACAGGAGTTCATAGTGGTATGGTTAACGATCTTACTTGGGTTTCACTACCTACCATACTGTTGTCTGTGAGAGAAGTCTGGGGTCCTGCCTTGGCCTGGCCCTCTTCCTGAATCTGGAACTTTCCTCAAATGTCCTGTCTGGACTGTGTGACTAGTGGGGCTGGTTGTCCTTCTGGTATCCCTTGTGGACTCTCTAGCTCACGGTGTCCTGGGCTTGACTCCCCTTGGCCCCGGCCCTCCTTGGCCTGAATTTCCTGCCATGAATCCAGCATTCAGTTCATAACTTTAGTCCAAAAGAACGGTGACCCACATGCTTGAGGCTCTGGGATCTCAGTGTCCACTCAGTGTATACTCCCTGTTCCTGGGGCATAGGGCAGCGTAGTTAAGGCCCGGACCTGTGCATCTTCTGCATAGGCGAGGCCAGCTCCAGGCCCCTTCTGTGTAGATGAGGCCAGCCCCGTGCCCCTTCTGTGTAGATGAGGTCGGCCCCGTTCCCCTTCTGTGTAGCCAAGGCCAGCCTTATGCCCCTTCTGTGTAGACGAGGCTGGCCCCATGCCCCTTCTGCGTAGATGAGGCCTGGCTTTGTGCCCCTTCTGTGTAGACGAGGCTGGCCCTGTGCCCCTTCTGCATAGATGAGGCTAGCCCCATGCCCCTTCTGCGTAGATGAGGCCTGGCTTTGTGCCCCTTCTGTGTAGACGAGGCCAGCCCTGTGCCCCTTCTGCATAGATGAGGCTAGCCCCATGCCCCTTCTGTGTAGATGAGGCCTGGCTTTGTGCCCCTTCTGTGTAGACGAGGCCGGCCCTGTGCCCCTTCTGCATAGATGAGGCTAGCCCCATGCCCCTTCTGTGTAAATGAGGCCTGGCTTTGTGCCCCTTCTGTGGCAGCCCCTGTGAAGAAGCATCCAGTGGGGGGTGCTGCAGAGCTCGGATGTGACCTCTGTGCTCCTGCAGATCTGAAATGGGCCATGCCCACTCCCTCCTTCTGCAGCCTGGGAAGTCCCGCCTTGCTCATGTCCTGCTGGCACCACTTCATCTGTCCCTTTGCTATCTCATGCCTGTTCTGTAGGACCTGAGGCTGGGTCACATGAGGAGGCTGAGGCTGGGTCACATGAGGAGGCCCCCACATGTGGTGACCAGGACATGAGATGCTGGGCGGGTCTCCAGGTGTGGGGCAGGCACAGGTGTGCAGCCGGGGTGTGCCTCAGGTGACAGGCACATGCGGGTGTGCGCGGGGTCTCCAGGTGTGGGGCAGGCACAGGTGTGACGTGCAGCTAGGGTATGCCTCAGGTGACAGGCATGTGCGGGTGTGCGCGGGGTCTCCAGGTGTGGGGCAGGCACAGGTGTGACGTGCAGCCGGGGTGTGCCTCAGGTGACAGGCACATGCGGGTGTGTGCGGGGTCTCCAGGTGTGGGGCAGGCACAGGTGTGATGTGCAGCCGGGGTTTGCCTCAGGTGACAGGCACGGTACAGGTGTGTGCGGGATCTACAGGTATGACATGCAGCCGGGCAGACACAGGCATGACATGCAGCCGGGGTTTGCCTCAGGTGACAGGCACATGCGGGTGTGCATGGGGGTCTCTGGGTTTGGGGTAGGCACAGGTGTGACGTGCTGCCGGGGTGTGCCTCAGGTGACAGGCACGTGCGGGTGTGCGTGGGATCTCCAGGTGTGGGGTAGGCACAGGTGTGACGTGTAGCCGGGGTGTGCCTCGGGTGACAGGCACATGCGGGTGTGCGTGGGGTCTCCAGGTGTGGGGCAGGCACAGGTGTGACGTGCAGCTGGGGTATGCCTCAGGTGACAGGCACGTGCAGGTGTGCATGTGTGTATTTCTGTCTGCTCGCACGGGCTGAGCTCAGTACAGGAGGTGCCTTGTCTCATCCCTCAGGGGTCCTCAGAGCCCCACCCCATCAGACGTTGCAGAGAGGCCCCGTGGGGCCATGTCCTTGCCTGCCTGCCCAGCCTCGTGTTCTTGGCAGAGGTCCTGTCCCCTCGCTGTTCTGTGTCTACCATTCTGCAGCTCCTGTGGGTGGGGTGGCTGAGGGGAGTCAGGGCTGTGAGGGCAGAGGGAGGCCAGGGGCATTGGGGAGCTGTGCTGGGGGTGTCCGGGCGGGTCCTGGGTAAGGAACACTCCCCAGAGTGATGCCCTGCGCACCACGGGCCGTGGCAGGTTGTTCCCTGTGATTGTGTTCAGGACATGTGATCAGGCGCCACATTTCTGGGACTAGGAGTTGCTCGGTGTCGAATTCAGGGCTGGGTGTTTTGTGTTCCTTCGTGGCCTGGCCCCCGATGGCCTTGATCATTCAGGTCTGTGACCTGGATCAGGCATCTCCTGAGCCGGAAGGGCCGAGGCGGGCCAGGATGCATTGGGGCCCTACGTCAGCTGCTGGGGTCGATGGTGGCCGGCCGTGCTCTGAACCAACAGGGAATTACCCGTAAGCCAGCCTAATCCGTCAGGATCTGGGGAATCTGAAACTCAAGCTGCTGTCAAAACAAAACAACCAACGGTGGTATGAGTGTGTTGGACACTATTAGTCACGGCCTGTCTGTAGGTGGAGTTATGGGTGTCTAGATACTTGCTCCAGGAGTGTGAGGAAGGCACCTGGAACTTGTGGGACCCGAGAGGTGACACGTTGTGACTTGAGGGTCCTGAATGGAAGGCCCCAAGTTGATAACTTTAGAAGCCCCAAGTTGATAACTTTTTAAAAGCCGTGCACAGAGTCACTGCCTCGTCCAGCCTTGTCCTGTCTGCAGAGCCAGGATGGCCTGTGTACACAGGGACAAGCATCTGGCCTGCGCACCGAGTAGCTGACCTTGGCCAGATTTGTCGTCTTAGTCCCCTCCTGCCCCTGTGTCTCTGCTGTCTGAGGTCCTGACTCCGTTCTGAGGGAGGTCCCAGCCCCCTGTCTGGTGGAGACCCCTCCAAGCCTGTTTCTTCTTCAAGGCCGGTTCCCTCTGTGACCTGTGACTATGGGGCCTCAGAGCTCCGGTGCTTGTCTTGAGCAGGATACCCTCCTCACAGCTGTGTGCCCAGCCTAATGCTACTGTCCTCAGTGGACACGGCACGGAGGCATCTGGCCAGTGACCAAGGCCTTCATGTAGGACGCTGCAGTCCCTGGAGCAGGGCCCCCCGAGGTGTGGGCCCTCTCCTCAGGACCGCCTATAGTGGCCAAGTCCCCCGAGGGCAGACCGGGACGATGTGGTGCTGCTGACCTCTCCTGGAGGGTCCTGGTGTGGGGTCCAAGCCTCCCCAGGCCTCGGCAGAGTCCAGAGGGGTTCCTGCCTCCAAGAGTGGGGAGCTGGAGGAGTGCGCCAGGGCCAGGCCACCCGAGCTTGCAGCTTCCCCTGTGGGTGTTGGTGTGGGACACACTGTGGGGTCCCAACCCTGGCATGGCCTTCCGGGACCCTCTCTTTGCCAACTCTGTTCCTGGTCTCTTCTGTCCTCCTCCCTTCTTGCCCCTGCTCCCAGGGTGCCCCTAAACCCTAGGGCCACCCAGGGCACCTCCCTGTCATCTGCATGAGTTCCTGCCAGGCGCTCAAGTGAGCTCAGTGCCCTCATGGGTTTGGCCAATGCTGAGGTCAGGGTGCTGGGCCCAGGGCTCCTAAGGACCTTCCTGTGTGGCCCTGCCTGGCCAAGGTTTTCTTTTCTTTATTCTTTCCCCTTCCTTCCTTCCTTCCTTCCTTCCTTCCTTCCTTCCTTCCCTCCCTCCCTCCCTCCCTCCCTCCCTCCCTCCCTCCTTTCCTTCCTTTCCTTCCTTTCCTTCCTTTCCTTCCTTTCCTTCCTTTCCTTCCTTAGATTGAACCCAGGGGCATCTTACCTCTGAGCTACACCCCCAGCCCTATTTTATTTTTTATTTGGAAATGGTCTTGCTAAGTCGATGCGAGCCTCACTCAGTTGCCCAGGTTGGCTTCAAACCTGTGATCCTCGTGTCTCAGCCTCCCGTGTATTGGGGTTACAGGCCACCGCACCTAGCTCCTGGCCCAAGTTTTCTTAGTGACCACATGGTGGGTGCCCAGCAGAGGTCAGCTCTGCTCTGAACCCCAGAGGTAGCACTGAGGCCATTGCACATGTGTATGAGTCCCATCTCACAGGTGGGGAGACTGAGGCAGGGAGGGCTGGGCTGAGAGTGAGGCACACAGGCCTGTCCTATATCCCTGGAGTGGGGTCCCCTGGAGACCCATCTCTCCTGGGACACGCTGAGGAAGGGTTTGGTACCTGGGGTTCTTCCTCACATTCACTAGGCGCCCAGGTTGTCTTGGGCTCGGCCCACATGGCCCTGGGATGCTGGCTGGCTGTTGGGGCTGCAGGGCCATGTGTGGGCTATTCGGATGGCCTGAGGGTCGACGGGGGTCAGAGATGTGGTCTTGTAGGGTTGGAGGTCAGAGGCAGACGGGAAGGCTCGCCTGAGGACACAGGAAGGCCCACTTGTTCCGTGTGGTCTGAAGACACCCCTGATCACGCTGGCCTCTTGAGCCTCAGACACCACAGCCTCATGGCCAGGTCTTGTCCAGCTGCCCCTGTGTCATGGGCACCTCCTTCCGTTGCCTCTGAACCTTTGGGACAGGCGGAGAGTGAACCATAGAACCCATGGAGCTGCTCATCTCTGGAGATGTTGGGCAGGCGGGAAAGGCAGAGGGACCTTTCAGTATCTTCAAAGATGGTGGGGTGTAGAGCAAAGACAGGGGGGCAGGGACAGCTCCCGCATTTGAAGATGAGAACTCACCCAGCTAGCTTTACAGGCCAGTGAGAGACTCTGTCCAGGGTGTGACACTGAGGGCCTGAGCATGATCCTGAAGCCAGTCGCGTATGTGGGGAATGCACTGGGGATTTTGGGGTGTTGACAGGTAGGCTAAGCATCGTCCTTAGCCACAGGCAACGGCTGGGGCTGCCCTGCAGGGACCAGGGACCAGCGCCATCCGTAGCCCCAGATGCCCCTGAGTTCCAGCCTGTGCTCCATGCATCCTTCATTTCCCTGAATACTGACTGATCAATCTTTCCCCGAAGGAGATGGGACTCCCAGAGAAAACAGCCCATTCATCAACAATGTGGAGGTGGAGAGAGAGAGCTACTATGAAGGAAAGAATATGGCACTTTTTGAGGTATTTTGTTTTACTTTGTACAAGAAGGTCCCCAGGGTGGTGGGTTTGTCCTTGAAAAGCCATGGAGCAGCTGCCTGCAGGGTCCCTGCTTAGACAGTAAGCCGAGGGTCCCAGGTGAGGGCTGCCGGCCAGCTGGACGCTGGTTGGCAGGAGCCACGTGGGGCCATCTTGCACTGATAGGCCGGGTTCAGCTTCGGCCAGCGCCTTCCCCGGGGCCCCGAGTCTAGGAATGTTTTGGCCTTCCGAACCCCTCCCCCACCATGGGTGGTCCTCTCAGTGTGGTCTGGAACCCCATGTCTGACTTGAGGGCCTGGCGGGCTCCTCGCAGACCCACAGGCTCCAGGCTGCACGGTACCTGAGCCGTACACAGCCGTGGGGATAGAGAGGCCTGGGTCTGGTGGCACCACTGGCTCGGGGTGTCAGAGAACCTGGTCCACACCTGCTTATGTCCAGTGTTCCCACCTAACAGGAGGAGATGGACAGCAACCCCATGGTGTCCTCACTGCTCAACAAGCTGGCCAACTACACCAACCTGAGCCAGGGCGTGGTGGAGCACGAGGAGGACGAGGACATCAGGCGGCGGGAGGCCAAGGTACTGCTCCCTCCCCTGTGTGCCCTGGCTCAGGCCGGGCAGCTCCTGAGCAGAGGTGGCCCGCCCAGGCTCTCCACCCCCAGGCTCTGTGGCATCTTCACTCTCCTGGTGCCCTCTGGCAGACGCCGCACATGTGGCCATACCCGTGCTGAGAAGAGACACTGGTTCTGTTTGTCCTGTGAGGATCCTCTGTGCTGAGCAGGAGTCTGCCCAGACGCTGTCGCTCCAGAGAGGAGAGCAGGCCCTGGGCACCGGGCAGCATGCCTCTTCCCTTTAACCCAGGGCTCCTAAAGGGTGGCCCTTCGCCCTGTGCCCTCCACCTCCACCCTCCGCGCTGCTCTCCACCCTGCCCTTTGCCCTTTGCCCTCTGCTCTCCACCCCTGCCCTAGCTTTTGCTTGTCAGTCAGAACACCCACAGCCTGAGGCCTCTCCTAGAAATCCTATTGCTCAGGGATTTCTGTCTAGGAATCCCTCCTAAGAAATTAGTGAAGCTGCAGTGGGGTCCCCGTGGAAGGTTGGGCTTTGGGAGGGTTTATTCAGTTGAACGTGGGAACCCCCAGAAGGTCCCACAGGGGCTCCAGGACAGGTGCCCACGAGGCTTGTGTGTGAAGGAACCGTGAAGATGTCAGGAGTGGCAGGGCATTCCTGTGTAGGGAGGACCGCAGACTGGGAGGGATTGAGGGGTGAGGCCGTGGCTACTTAGGGCAGTGCGGCCTGTCCTCCCTTCCACGTCCCTCTGCTCTTTAAATTCACTGTAAAATCAGGAGACACAAACAGACCTTGGCCTGCGCGGGCCTCGGGAAGTCAGCCCCAAGGTGCCAGTGTCTACTCCTTCCTTCTTCTCACTGTAACACAGCCAACACACACTGTTTCTGAGAGACTGCAGTCTCCATGGTTGTTTTTGAGACCGTTGGGCTGAAGGGACAGGACGCAGTACAGGAGACACAAACCCATCAAAGGGAACCTGTGGGGCAGCCCCACCTCCCAGGCCATGAGGGGCCGATGGGGTCATGACCCGTCTCCACAAAAAGCCAGTGTCCCCGCATCTCGGCACCCTGTGCACCTGCAGCAGAGGCTAAGGGTGAAGGCTGGCCTCCTTCAACTTTAACTGTGGTTCTTATTTCCCTAGTACCCTCTCCAATTCTTCCCCTCTGGAAAATACTGTGGAAGCCCTGCTTCCTCCGAGGGGTGGGGTTTGTAGTGCCCCCAGAGACCAAGGCTGCTGAGCAGGAAGGAACAAGGTGGCCTCTGCCTGGACGGCTCTGCCTGGTGGGGGTGCAGCCTTCACTATCCACCCTGCCCCCTCCCATCACTGGCCCCAAGCACCTTCTGCCGGCCAGTGCAGCCTGACCTTGGCCTGCGCGGGCCTCGGGAAGTCAGCCCCAAGGTGCCAGTGTCTACTCCTTCTTCTCACTGTAACACAGCCAGCACACACTGTTTCTGAGAGACTGCAGTCTCCATGGTTGTTTTTGAGACCGTTTGGGCTGAAGGGACAGGACGCGGTACAGGTGGGCCTGGCCATGTGGGCTCCAGGGATGGCTTGGGGCTGACACGGGCACTCAGTCCAGCACAAAGGGGCAGGGCCTCCTTGGATCTCTGGACCACACCTGTTCTGGGGCTGCCCGCCCACCCCTCTGGGGTGGGGAGTTCAGCTGCACGGGGACACTGTGGTCATGGTGGTAGACTTGGTGCTCTAGCGTGTTTCTGGGGTTTCTCCCACGCTGCCTCATGGCCTGTGGGCTCTTGAACTGGCCCCAGACCTCAGGAGCCCCAGGCCTCCCTGTGCATCACATAAACATCTGTCCATCTGTCCATCTGTTTGTCCGTTCTATCTGCTGGAGCTCATGTTGGGAGATTTTGGCCTATGCCAGGGAATATGAGGACCTGCTCCAAAGACTCTCTGACGTCTCTCTGCTTCAGTCAGCTTAGTTTGAGGCTGGCCCGGCCCCACCCAGCAGTGCTGAGCCCCAGGCCTGCCTCCCAAGTTCCTGGGGCCACCCTGATGGAGCTGGCATGCACGTGCCTCCTCAGGGCCTGACCCCACAATGCGGAGCCCCAGGCCTGCTTCCCGAGTTCCTGGGACTACCTGATGGGGCCCAGCTTGCACACCCTTCTCAAGTCCCCACCTGTCAGTTCTGAGCCCCAGGCTTGCTGTCCAAGTCCCCAGGGCTGCCTGATGTGGCCCAGCCTACGTGTGCCTCTTTGAGTTGCAGTCGAAAGTTCTTAGCTTCTCGCCCTAGTCCAAGTGTCTATATTGATGGATTTGTGCACAGTACGCCTGGGTCAGGCTCTAGAATATTCTATCCCCCTATCCTGGGCACGTTAGCTTTCTGGCTGCTGTGCACCTTGGGGAGTGGTGCTGGCACCCTGGGCTGGGTTTTAGTTGATGGCAGGGCCAGGGCCACCCGTGACCCTTTACAGAGCCACTGTATCACGAGGTAGGCAGGTTTCAGTTGGATGTGAATCGCTGTCCCACTTAGGGACTGGTTAGGTCCCCAGGGGTGGGAGGGACAGGAGCCACCCCCAATTGTTCCCTCTGATGGCTTAGAGCTTGTCTCCCGAGACAGTTGGGTTCTAGCCAGCACCTTCCTGTTGGGATGTCCCCTGAGCGTAATCAGATCTGGTCCATCCCTGCAAGCCACCCTTCAGGATTGAAGTGAGAGGCCAGGGCTGGCCACAGTGTCAGAAGGGTGGGGTCCTTCTGTCCCCAGACATGGGGCAGACTGCCAGCTCCTAGACCTGTTCATCTCAGGGCTGCTGGGGTCCCCGCTACAACTTGGTGAGCAGACAGCCACCATTTCTTGACCACCTCTCTTGACCATTTCACACCTTAGTAAAACCTTAAAACAAGGCTGGCCGTCATGTAGTGTTAGAGCCAGGCACACGCGCATTCTCGCTTTTATCCAACTGGAAAATCCCACAGACCTCTGCCCACTTGGCTCGTGGGCTCAGACCCATATCACTTCTTCGATATCACCAAAGCAGGCATCCAGGGGTGGGCATCCAGATCCCCGGGTGGGAGGGCAGGAGGCTGTTGCCCTGGTCCCTGCCTCGTGTGCAGCCGTCCTGGTCCAGCACAGACATGGCTGCTGGGCCGTCCTGGGCTTGGGGACTGAGGTTCCCAGAGCTTCCCACACTCTGACATGCCCTCTTGTGGGACCTCTGGTCTCCATCAGGGAGCCCTCAGCCCCTCGTAGCCCAGGACTCCGGTGGGAGGCGTCTTGAGTAGTGACCCTGAGAAGCCATCCTGTCCTTCAGTGTTGTAGCACTCAGCATGGCCTCCTTGGGTCCTGTCCCCTGGTGTTGGGGGCCACATGACTTCCTTCTCCTGGGTTTCCACGCCATGTCTCGAGGTCGCTACTCACTGGAAATGTGTTCCAGGCAACTCTTCCCCGGCTTCTTTTGTATTCACCTAAGTCTGGGGACTGTCTTCTCAGCCCTCGTGTCCCTGACGTCTTGAGCCCATCCCCCACAGTGGCCATCACCCTGGCTGTCATCCAGGTCTGCACCGAGTGCCCTCAGCTCACAGTGGGGCTGGTCAGAGCCCCGGCACCAGGCCCAGCGCTTTGGCAGCTCCAGGGCTGGCCAGGCACGCTCCCTGCCACGCAGCTGACCTTCACTTGCGTTGTTTGCTTGGTCATGGAGGGGACTTTCACAATTACAGGCAACAGTCATCCCTCCCACGCAGTCATCCCGATCCCTGTGCTTTGGTAAGGGAGGGTGCCTCGGGATGTCTTCTTCCAGGCAGGGCTACGATGTCTTAGATCCCTGCCAGGGCCCATGCTAAGCTGCACTGTTACAGTTTATGGGCTGTGGTCCCTCTCCGGCCCCTCTCTTCCCCTCCAGTCTTGGCTTCTTCAGCACCAGGTATGCGGCCCCTGAGCCACACTGTCATGGATGGAACCGGAACCCCACCTTGTTCTCCCTAGGTCCCTTAACTGTCCCCCTGGTGGAGGGGAGGCAGATCCTGCAGATCGCCTCTGTCTCCTGTGTCCTGGTGTGGTTTTGCTTCTTTCCCTGAGCTGCTGCCCCTCAGGGTGGGGTGTGTGTGGAGCCCTCGTGCCTCCACTCTGCATATCTCTGCCTTTGTGCCAGGCTTTGCAGCTTTAGCACATGGCCGTCGCAGTGCCCACCTGGCACTCCTGTGGCCTCTGAGCGTAGCCAGGGCGGGGCTCCGGGGCTGGGCCGCCCTGGACACACATGCTCTCTTCCAGGCCCCGCGCATGGGCACTTTCATTGGTGTCTACCTGCCCTGCCTGCAGAACATCCTGGGTGTGATCCTCTTCCTGCGCCTGACGTGGATCGTGGGGGCGGCTGGCGTCCTGGAGTCCCTCCTCATCGTGTCCATGTGCTGCACCTGTGTGAGTGACTGTGACCAGACCTGCGGCTCAGGTCCCCAGAGGTCTGGGTGTGGTGTCCTTGACTGCGGGACCCTGAGTTCTCTGTTCCAAAACCCCATGGCTGTCTGTAGATTCTGTCCCTAGGAGCTGCCTCCTCTAGGAAATGGGCACGGCCGCGGGTAAGCGGCTCAGAACTGCTGACCGGCTGATGGACGCTTTCGGGGCTGTATCCCCAGAGAGGCGTTGACAGCCCTGTGGGAGTGGTACGGCCCGTGCACTGGGACTGAGGGCTCACTGGGAGCTGTACCACTCAGCCCGGCCTGTGTGTTGACAAGGCCACCTTCCCATTTAGAAGGCATCCCAGGCATAGTCAGGGTCCCCATCTGAGCGGCTATGCACTCAGGCCTGGGCTCGGGGCGCAGGGGCTGACTCCTAGCTGCCCGGCCCCTGCCTCCAGCGCGCCCGCCCGCAGCTCTGTTTTGTCACATCTGGCTCAGCCCTTGCTGTACCCAGAGACCCTTCACCAGCCTCTTTTTTCTCTATTCTTGTCAGGACGAGTGTGATTTGGCTATTTTAATTACTCAGCTATCACCTGAAGATGTCCTTTCTAGGAAGAATCCCAACAGTGTAGCTCATCAGGAGTCCTCTTTGACCCCCGTTCCAGGCCACCATGCTGCCATCCCCTGGCTGGTCACTCCCAGGTGGCCCCTGGGACTTCCTGTTGCCCCCAGACAGGCTTTCCTGGGCCCAGGGCGGGTATCTGGAGGCAGGGCCCGTCCCAGGGGAGGAGGGCATTAGATGGTCCCATATATCCCATGGGGTACACATCTTGATGGGATACACACGTGTGCCCCACGGGAAGTGGACATCTAGTTGGGGTCCCCCTGGGGGAGGCTGGCACCTACAAGGAACCTGCCTGGAACCGCCTTTCAGACCTGGGTGGTATCCTGAGTCCAGGGTCTCCCTTGTGGGCTGCACGGTATGGCTTTGTGGGTGCAGGAAAGGACTAAACTGAAAGACCCTGAGCACAGGTGCCCAGCCCGTGGGTCTGGGTGTCCAGGAGGGCATTCTTGGAGCCTCTCATCTCTGGTCACTCAGTGGCTCCTTTGGGCCCAGGAGTGTGACCAGGCCCCTTCCCCTGGTCTCTTTTCAGACAATGCTGACCGCCATCTCTATGAGCGCCATCGCGACCAACGGGGTGGTCCCAGGTAAGGGGTGCCCTTGGTTCAAATGGGTCTTTGCTTTACAATGTGGTACCTAAACCATGTGTGTAGTGCTGGCTTCTGTTCACCTTCATGGTGACAGTGACCTAGACATCAGCCCTTCTGAGGGTGGCACTGGGCTGTCATGTTGCCCAGGGGAGGCAGGAAGTGGTCCTGCCCTCGAAGCCCCTGATGCAGACACACCCTCACCTGCCTGCCTGGCCTCCATGACTGAGGATGGAATTCATGCCCCTCAGCAGGACCTGGCCCTTCCAGAAGCCACTGTGTGTGGGCAGTGACCTGCCTGTGAATGCCACTGCTCCGTCCCCTGCACACAGGGTCAGGCGGGTCTCAGGCGTCTTCCCATGACCGTCCGAGGCACAGTGGGGCTCTCCTAACGCTGGGTGGGGTGCGGCTTCCTCAGCCCACCCCTGCCTCTGCTAGGCGACAGCTGCTGGGTGGGATTCTCGGAGTGGGGACTCAGTGGAGGCCCGGTAGGTGAGGCCCTCGTCCAGTTCACGCTTTGCCCTCTGGACAGGGCCAACGTTCATCGTGAGCCAGGGACCACCTCTTTCTGAGTCTGAATTTCAATATCCCATAAGCCATCGTTCCCATTTTAAATCAAGGCATTTTTAAGACTAAGCTGGGACACTGCAGCGTGCAGTACGTGAAGGGCGCAGGATAGCAGACTGGGGTGGGCAACCGTGGGTGCTGGGGCTGGGCCTCAGGTCATGCTCTCTCTCCGTCACTTCTCTGGCATGTGAGACTGTGGGATCACAGCTGCTTGTTTTCTCCCTGTTTTGCCATGTAGTGCCCGCCTCCTGCTACCAGGGAGGCACTGCCCCGGGCAGGGAGCTTGCGCGGAGGATGGGGTTATGTGAGGCCTGTAGACTCACAGGGTTCTGTGAACCTTCATCTGGGCGGAAGCAAAACGCTCTCAGATGAATAAGTGAATCGTCACATACTAACTAACACACAAGGAATAAAGGACAAGCCTGGACCCAGGGCACTGAGCGGTGTGGCCTCTGCCCTGCTGTTCTGTGTTCTGTGTGTAGAAATAGGGGTCGAGCTTGTTCCACACTGAAGTGCTTGGGTACCACCCCTCCTCCCCAGGACCACATTGCCGAGCTCAGCGCAGGGACGCCCCCTGGCCTCGCCTCTGAGGAGCGAGCGTGAGGGCCGCCATTGGGCCTCCCTGGTGCCTCTGCTTCCTCCTGTCTGGGAGGGCAGCCCCTTCCTCTCACTCAGCCAGCTGGAAGGCAGTGCCTGCTGCCCGTGTAGGGAGGACACCGTGCCGGCCTGGGGAGACCATTTAGCAGCAGAATGGGCTCTGAACGCTGCCCTCGGGAAGGGGTGGGTGTGCCCCGAGCAGGGCTCCAGACTTTCCCAGTGCCCTGCGAGTCTCACCAGAGATCAGAACAACTAGGAGGGGATGGCAGACCCGGGTGCCTGAGCACAGAGGGCTCTGGGTATGACACAGGACACGCCAGACGGTTCCTCAAGGACCTTGGTTCTCTTCTTTTCTTTCAAAACAAGTTAAACGCTGGGGTTTGGGTCCAACCCTGAAGTTGCGCAGAGCTTCCGAGTGAAGGCTCTGTAGCCCTGTCCTTCTAGTGTGTGATGGCTCTGGACAGCCACCCGTGACGGCACTTTCCACCAGAAGGGTGGACACGGGGGCCCATGAGGCAAGGGCCTATATAGCGTTTCTGCCTGGTGTATCGAAGGGGACCGAGGGCTGGTGTCACTGCCTGGTGTTTTGAGAGGGGCTGAGGGTTAGCGTCACTGCCTGGTGTTTCAAGGGGGACCGAGGGCTGGTGTTGTGTTGCATCCCACTCTTCTGAGCTCCAAGAATGCGCAATGCTTCGGCGCCACCTTTGCGGTGGGCCGCATACCCCTGATCTGTGTTATTCTGGTTCTTTTTGTCGTTTGCAGCTGGAGGCTCATACTACATGATATCCCGGTCGCTGGGGCCCGAGTTTGGAGGGGCCGTCGGCCTCTGCTTCTATCTGGGCACGACGTTCGCGGGGGCCATGTACATTCTGGGGACCATTGAGATCTTTTTGGTGAGTGCTTTTTGGAGGGGCCCTGGCTCATTTGCGTGGTGCTAAGAGGGCCTGTCTGTGCCTTGCTAAGTGGACATCACCTGGGCCATGGGTCTGAGCCCAGGACGGGCAAGTGGCCTTGCAATCTCTGCTGTCTCGGGGAGGCCCAGAGCTCGACCTAGGCGCCCTCCTGGCCAGGCTTCCAGCACCTTCCATGCTTCTACTTGATGGAGTGTTTTGGGAAACATTTCTTCTCAGCTGCTGCTCCTACCAGCTGGCAGACAACCCAAATCTGAATGCAGCGGGTTTTCCCCCAAAACTTGGAAGTCAAAGTGTTTGTATTCTGTAATTAGAGCAAGAGTGTCTGGTTGGCCCGAGAGGCTACATGGTTGGCTTCGGAGACCTTTCCCTCCCTCGCTACTTTTTAAGCCCCAAAGCAGGTCCATCTAGAAGATGCAGGCCCCAGGCTGGAGTGCATGTTGTGGCTGGGCCTCAGCCTGGCTCAGGGAAGCAGAGGGAGCCGAGCTCACGGTGTGGAGCTGGCCACTGCTCCCCTGTACCAAGGCATGGAGAATTTCCCACACCCTCCCATATAGGAGGACACCTCAGGGGTCTGGGCCAAAGCCCGAGATTCCATGTTTCTAGCAGGTTCTACGTGCCCCTGTGGGACCTGGGCCTTATGCTGAGTGGCAAGGCTCTGGCTACCTTCCCTACTGTGTGTCTGTGGGTCTGTAAGGAGGTACTCAGTGGGGTGCTCGGAACGACACACTGATCAACTGGTGGCTCTCAAGGCTGCGGCCAGCCGGGCTGCCGGCACTGGAGGACAGAGCAGCTGCCCAGGGCGCTCACAGGCTGTCCACAGGAGGCCAACCCCTTGCCACACAGCCTCTCCTTGGCTGGGGAGCGCCCGAGGCATAGTGGCCAGGGGAGGGGAGGGCAGCTTTCCTTGCTTGATCCTGGAAGAGCCGTGCCATCACCCGCTGTGGGTCACCGTGGGCTCCAGCATTTGGGTGGTGACGGGGACCAGGAGTGGCTCCAGGGTGTGGGCCCTGAGCCGGGTTGGGGCAGCACTTGTGTCTGGTTTGCGCATGGAGGGGGTCCCTCTTGTTTTGGCAGTGCGGAGGTGTTGGGAAGAGCCCTGGCGAGGATGTGTGGGGCTGGGGAGGGGGCCCAGTTGCACCGCCTCACAGAGCTGGTGAGTCCTCGGGGAGCTGGCCAGCAGCCCTCCTCACCCCGCCTTGCTCCCACAGACCTACATCTCCCCGAACGCAGCCATCTTCCAGGCTGAGGGGGCAGGCGGCGAGGCCACGGCGCTCCTGCACAACATGCGCGTGTATGGCAGCTGCACGCTGGCGCTCATGGCCGTGGTGGTCTTCGTGGGCGTCAAGTACGTCAACAAGCTGGCCCTGGTCTTCCTGGCCTGCGTGGTGCTCTCCATCCTGGCCATCTACGCCGGCGTCATCAAGACCGCCTTCGACCCCCCTGACATCCCGTGAGTCCAGGCCCCCCGGCCCCTCTGCCCGGTGTGCATTGTCTCAGGGTGGTCCTCCGGCTGGGGTGGGGCCGGGCCTGGGGTTTTGCCTCTTCCAGTCGTACCCCAGGACCTCTTCTGGAGGCGCAGGATGTGGTGTGTCGGGGTGGTCACTCTTTCCCTTGGCCGCTGGGTAGGAGCTGGACCCTGTGGCTCCTGATGTGTGGGCTCTGTGAGGAGGGAGGCATGCTGAGAGAACAGCTTTGCTTCTCCCTGGGGGCTGCCTGCGTGGAGGGGCAGGGCGGCCCTGAACTGGGAGCAACTGTGGGATTCCGTCCAGGGGCCTGCTGGAGCCCGGCTGGCTGTTGACCCTGATGCGTGCTCTGGCCCTCGCGGTCAGTGCAGCGTGTCAGAGCCACTCGGGAGACTCAAGTCCCCCAGGGCCAGCTGAGAACGTTGAAGTAAGCCTGGCTCCTCTGCCCCAGGGTCTGCCTCCTGGGGAACCGCACGCTGTCCATGCGCAGCTTTGACACCTGTGCCAAGACATTTGTGGCCAACAACGGCACGCTGACCACCACACTCTGGGGCCGCTTCTGCAATGGCTCCAGCCCCAGCGCCACCTGCGACGAGTACTTTGTGCAGAACAATGTCACCGAGATCCAGGGCATCCCTGGTGTGGCCAGTGGTGTCTTCCTGAGTAAGCACCTGTGGAGCCTCGGTGGGGGAGGGCTTGGGTGCTGTCTTGTGGCATGGCCACTGGAGGCCGCTCTGAGGCCCTGGCCCCTACTGGCCTTGTGGGGACAGAGAGGGGATGCAGGTGGTGGAGGGCAAAGAAGCTGGCCCGCTGTGGGGGTGGCCTGCAGGCGTCACGGGCTCGGCTGGGGTCTGCCCAGAAGACCTCCACATGGGAGTGGCCCAGTGCTCCCGGATCCTGTGCCTGGTGTCAGCGCTGCCCAGGCTGTGCTCAGCACTCCAGGAACCTGGGCGCTGTCTCAGAAGCACCATGTGGTCCGTGAGCTTCCTGCAGGGCTGGAATCTCACACTGGAGGTTCAGGGAGGAGGCCTCTCAGGCATGCTTCATGGCTGGGTGTCGTCCGTTGAAGCTGGATCTCTGGCAGAGTGCAAGTCCCCGACCTTCACCTGTGATCGCAAACCTCGATGCTGGGGCCAGGGTAGCCCAGCAGGGGACACCAACAGAAGGTTCCAGAATCCCTTAGGAAGGCTTGCCTGGCTTCTTCCTGCAGACAACCTGTGGAGCACGTACTTGGACAAGGGGGTGTTTGTGGAGAAGGAGGGCGTGCCTTCGGTACCTGTGTCTGAGGAGGGCCGGGCTAGCGGGCTCCCATACGTCCGCACGGACATCATGACCTACTTCACCTTGCTCGTTGGCATCTACTTCCCCTCCGTGACGGGTGAGGCTCCCATCCTCCCTCCCTCTGGCTCCATCTGTCTCTCCCTGTGCTCTGCCTCCTCCTTGGGAGCTTGGGGCGGTGCAGTGGGTGGCTCTTGTTCGTGTGGTTCTACACATGTGGCCGCCTCAGGTGCATTGGCATGTCAGGCTGAGCCTGGAGGGGGCCCTGTGGGGCATCCTGGACCCCCAGCAGCTGGCTGCTTCTCGAACTCAGTTGGGGTCACTGATGCCATGTGACTTCTGTGCAGGGGCAGGGTGGTGGTTCCTGTGGGTTGGAGGGAGAGGGCTGCCCTTGGGCTGGCACGGCAGGCTCTGAGCTGTGTCAGCACCACTTCCCTGCAGCCCTTTGGGTGACCACACTTGGCTCCGTCTCCTGGGGTTTCTGGCCTGCGGCTGGGAGGCTGAGATCTCAGGAGTCCTGGGGCGTGGTGGGACCGGTTCTTGTGGTGACGGCGAGTACTTGGCTGAGCCTCAGGTTGAGGCTTCAGTGGGAGGGGGTTACCAGGCCTCTGGTCTCATGTGTGACTTGGGGGGACATGGGGTCCTCAGCCTGTTGCCCCGTGGTAGCCATCCTGTGGAGTGGACGACGGGTCTGACCGTGCTCTCTGTCCGCTGGGGACAGTGGCCTGGGACCGCCTGGCAGCATGCGGCAGTCGTGGCCTGTCTTTCGCTTGGTTTCTGTCCGGTGTCAGCCCCAGGCGGCCTTCTCTAGCTTGCGTGTCAGGCCTGAGCTCCTCCCCTCTGTTTCTGCAGGTATTATGGCTGGATCCAACCGTTCGGGGGACCTCAAGGACGCCCAGAAGTCAATCCCGACGGGGACCATTTTGGCCATCGTGACCACATCTTTTATTTGTATCCTTGAAAGGGTCACAGCTGGGGGGGCGTTATCAGGTCTGTCTCCACCCTCGCTTGGTCGCTTGGTCCCCGCTGGCAGCAGCCTGTGGCAGCCCTTCCAGGATCAGGCAGGGCCTGCCCACAGCCTCGTCCCTTCCTTGGATCTGGGGCCGCCCGCGATGTGGCATGCCAGAGCCATGCAAGGCACCTGGACCCAGCTTCCCCACGGCTAGTGTGTGACGTGACGTTGAATGTGAAATCTAGGTGACAACCACACAACCAACGTCACCCACGACACACGCTCTTGTGAGACACAGCCCAGGAGTGACGGTGTTTGGTCGGACACTGGCCACAATTGCTGTGTGAGGCTGGGCTGCAGGGTCCTGAAGCTGCCGGGGCCCGTTCCTCTCCTCTGGGTTTGCGTCCTTCTGGCCAGTGTCCCCTGCCGCTCCCCAGTGGCTGTGCTGCTGGCCAGGCGCATGCTGACACCCTGGAGGCCCCGTGCAGCCAGGCAGAGCTGTGAGGAGGGTGCCCTGAGGACCACTGGGACAGGGGTGTGGGGTTGGGATGGGAAGCCAGCCACTGGGGACACCTGGTGGGGTGGTCACCCGGTTGGTCCAGGCCCACCTGGAGTCTGGGTGTGCCACCGGTCCCTCTGCCCAAGCCCAGCCGCTCCTTGACCCTGCCGCAGACCTTTCCTGCATAGTGCTCTTCGGGGCCTGCATCGAAGGCGTGGTCCTACGAGATAAGTACGTGGGTCTCATGGGCCACTGGGATGGACTCCTGGGGTCAGCCTTGTCCGTCCCGAGGAGGACTTCAGCTTTGAAATCGAAACCGCCCAGGGCCTCGCAGCCCTGGAGTTGAAAGCCCTTGTCCTGTGTCTGACTGAGGCGTCAGCATGTCACTCACTCGGGCCTGGAGCCTGGGAACCGCTTAGGGCACCCAGATGGGTTGAGTGCGGGGGTGGGCCAGGCGAGGTGGGACCCTAACCCCAAGCCCTGACCGAGGCTAGTGGGGCCTGGTGGGTCACATGCTGACCCTGCTCCTCAGGGTGCACGTCCCTTCCTCAGGGCCTCGAGGGGCCTCGGGTCACTGATGGGAGGCTGTGTGGTGCCACCAGGCCGGGGCAGTGCTGCGTCTGCAGAAATGACCAGCCAGAGAGCCTCTTGGGGGCGCGCAGTACCCTCAACACCAAAGGCCTCCAGAGCGTGTGGCCAGCTGCGCAGACCTTGGTGGGGCTCCAGCTGGGGCTCCCTCCTTCCTTCCGAGGAGCTGTCCACCCTGGGACCCCCCCACCAGTAGGGCCAGGGTCCTTTTGTCTGTGGTCAGCTCAGTTTGGAAGCCCTACTGAGTGCCGCCCACCTGCCCGCAGGTTCGGGGAGGCCCTGAAGGGGAACCTGGTCATCGGCATGCTGGCCTGGCCATCCCCCTGGGTCATCGTCATTGGCTCCTTCTTTTCCACTTGCGGTGCTGGCCTGCAGAGCCTGACTGGGGCGCCCCGCCTGCTGCAGGCCATCGCCCGCGACGGCATCGTCCCCTTCCTGCAGGTGCGTGCTCAGCCGGGGGTGAGGGACACCGCTGCCCTCTAAGGGGAGGAGAGCCTGAAAGGCCAGGGTCAGGTGTGAGGGGTCCCTGTGACCCTTGGGGTACAGACAGTGAATACGTCCTGCCTCCTGACCCTGTGGTGGGCTAAGCGTGGGTGTGTGGAGCTGAGCAGCCCCCGTCCTCCAGGCCCGAGGCACCCTCCCTCCTAGCGGCTGGCTGGCGTTGGTCCACAAGGCCCTACCGAAGCCACGCCCTGGACAGTCCCAGTGACGTGTTAACAAGGAACTGGGCCTCCTGTGACCCAGCCTCCTCCACTGGGAAGGAAGTTCCTGCAGCGATCTTGGAGGTTGTACACAGATGATCTTGCTGAGCCACCATGACAGCACCAGGCTCAAACAGCAGAAGTTTGCTTTCTCCCTGGGCAACTTAGCAAGTCCGACTCAAAATAGAATGAAAGGGCTGAGGGTATAGCTCAGTGGTGGAGCACTTCCCTGGCATGTGCAAAGCCCCAGGTTCCATCCCTAGCTCCTCATGCATGCACACGCACAGGTGCGTGCACATGCTTATTTCCTCTAAATCCCGGAGGCTGAAGCCAGTGGTCAGGGTGTCACAGCCTGCTCCTTGGCTTCGGGTTTTCTTCCTGGTCCTGGCTGGGTGCCGCTGGTATTGGGAAAGTCAGGCTCTGCTTGTCCTGTGGCCTGAGGACTCCTCTGGGCTGGACTGGCTGGGGGTGTGCTGCGTCTCACGTAGGAGGGAGGCACTTACCTGCCCCATCCCTGCAGGTGTTCGGCCATGGGAAGGCCAATGGGGAGCCCACGTGGGCCCTGCTGCTCACGGCCCTCATCTGCGAGACGGGCATCCTCATTGCCTCCCTGGACAACGTGGCCCCCATCCTGTCCATGTAAGTGGCACATGGGGCACGGGGTTGGTGTGTGGGGACATGGTCACTGTGAACTCCCTGCGTGCATAAGCAATGATCAGGGTGGGTGCAGCAGGCCAGGTAGCCAGTGCATGTGCTCTGAGCTGTTGGGCCAGCCAAGGCCAGCATGGAGGGAGAGATGGCCACTGTGGTGGGGACCATGGCTGTGTCCACGCAGAATGTGGCCATGGAAATCAGAGGCCTGACCTGTGCCAGGAGGCCTCGGCTACTGTGTGGAGCCAGATGTGGGGGGTGAGGGGACTATGAAGAACAGTGGTGTGGGTGGGGAGGCCCATGGAGAGGAGGGTGTGGACAGGGAAGGGAAGGCAGTAGTGTGTAGAGGAAGGCTCCGTGGAGGGGACAGGGTATGGATGGGGAGGGCATGGTGTGGACAGGGAGGCCCCACAGAGGGGATGGGGCATGGATAGGGAGGGGCAGTGGTGAGCAGGTGGGGCAGCAGGTCCGGGCTGCTGTGTGACAGTGTCCGTGGTCCCATCCCTCGTGCAGGTTCTTCCTCATGTGCTACATGTTTGTGAACTTGGCCTGCGCCGTGCAGACCCTGCTGCGCACGCCTAACTGGCGCCCTCGCTTCAAGTTCTACCACTGGTAAGGCCCCCCATGGGTGCCCAAGGGGCTGCAGGCCGGGATGTGTGGTGTGTCCCCAGGCTGGCGCTACCTGCGCCCAAGCCCTAGGCTGGTCCTCAGTGCCGTTTATGGAGTGAGCCCCAGCAGCGCCCGCCTCTGCTACGAGCTCTAAAGGCGGCCTCCTTCTCCCTCTGCCCCTCCTGAGAACCTCAGGGCCACCTTGCAGTCAGCCTGGGGCCCTTCCCAGTGTGTATGTGCTCCATAGGTGGGTGGAGCCTGTTTGTGTTCCTTGTGCCCCTTGGGAGGGAGCGGGCAGGGGTGCAGGCCCATGGGCAGGCTCCAGGGATGTGTTCCTGGCGTTGGGGACTTTCAGGGAGGGCAAAGTAACCATGCAGCTGCTCATTGCTGGGCCGGGGCCCCATGTTCCCCCAGGACCCTGTCCTTCCTCGGCATGAGCCTGTGTCTTGCCCTGATGTTCATCTGCTCCTGGTACTATGCCCTCTTCGCCATGCTCATAGCCGGCTGCATCTACAAATACATCGAGTACCGCGGGTGAGTGGTGGCCACAGCCTGGAGCTCCACGTGCCCCAGGAGGCAGGCGGAGGAGCCAGGCTTCGCGTGCCTCCACGTTCACGCCATACCAGAGCAGCCCTCTGGCCTGTCCTGCTGCTGCTGACGAGGGGGTAAGGCCAGGCTGGTGTGCCCACATGGACACAGCGTCTAGCAGGGAGCTCAGGTGGTGCCGTCACTGCGGGCGGAGCCCAGGCCGGTCGATGTCATTCCCAGTGTGTCGCAGGCTGTCAGTGAGCTTGTAGCGAGACTCTGTACAGTGTGTGTTCTGGAACTCTGCACTCCAACAGCAACAGCACTGATGAGTGATGAGTTTCCAGAAAGCACTGTACCCCAAAAAGCAGCAGGCAATAATGGTGTATCTCAGTAGCTGCTCTCAGAGCCCTGTCCCCCTCAGCCACCTTGCCCCTCCCTGGCCACCTGTGGTTGCTCTGTCCACCACTGGTGGCCCTTCCTCAATGCCTGCCCATCCCCCACTGCTGCTCCGTCCCACCACTGGCCCCATGTCAC
>PVJS01007839.1:0-13857 GCA_004027185.1 Glis glis
AGGGCCTCACTAAGTAGAGAGAGAGAGAGAGACAGGGAGAGAGAGAGAGAGAGAGAGAGAGCTGAGGCTGGCCGCGAACCCGGATCCTCCGGTCTCCGCCTCCCAAAGTACTGGGATTACAAGCGTGCGCCACCACGCCCGGCTTAATTCTTTATTTCTTGACAGGATTTTGCTAACTTGCCTAGGCCATTCTTGGATTTAAGATCAGCTTTCCAAGTAGTTGGGATTATAGGTGTGTACTACTGCGTCCAGCACAGTGTTTTCAAACTGTTTTTAGAGACAGATGGAGTATAGGATACTGGCGTGGGTACCAACAAAAGTGAGGAGGTATGTTTTTGAGTCTGAAGGATGTAAGTGCTAGCTGGTTACCTTGGACATGTCATTTCTGATCTTTATTGATCTGTGGTTTCTGGCTTTCCTTTTGTTCTTTGTTTCTATGGTTAGTGGCTACTTTTTCTCTACTTGGGTACTCCTTTTCCATCTCAGAGTATTGCTTTATCTCTCTGTGTTCTGGTAATTCTGTTACTGCTTAAGTCAGAGTTACTTAATTGCATACAGTGCATCTGGGGAACTCTTTGATAATGTATATTCCAAAGCTGTATATCCAGAAATGCTGTGGATCCAGAGTAGGTACCAGGAATCTAAGTTTTTATTATTATCCCATTTGATGCAGATGATACCTTGAAAAACACTGGTCTAGAATATACATACACTTCATGTTTTATGAAAATTCAGTAATAATTTATAGAATCAGAAATACTGTTTTGATTCTTTACTGTTGGGTCTGTGACTTTACTTTCACCGAGTTGGCTTTATATAAACACGGTGGGCCAGCCAGTTCACAGGATTATTGAGGGTCTCCGGTGTTCACTGTAGCATACAGTAGGTTTGTATACTTAGTTATATTCTTTAGGGTTTTCTCCATGAAAGCAAAAGAAAGCAACATACACTTTTAAAATTCTATTGGCATATAAATTTTGCATTTGGTATTTTATTACAGTCATTTTAAAGTTAGTGAAAGTGGAATTGGTTTAGTGCTTTCCCCAAAGTGTTTATACCATGAAAGAAGATTTGGTGATACATCCTCTGTGCAGAGGAGGTTTATGGTGGTGGAAGCAAATGGGAGCAGGGCTTTGGTTGCTTTGGGTTAGCTCTCACACCATTCTCCTTTGGTTAAAGAAACCCCTTTTGCAGCTGTATGATGGCATCCTTGACTTGATCCTTGCATATTTCCAAATCTTAGATCTGTTAGAGTTGGCATGTTCTTGAGAGTAAAAGAGGCAAAACCCAATAATATATTTGGGTTTAAAGAGATGTCTGAGATGAAGAGCAGGGGGAACTCAATTAGGAGCTTTTACCATCTTACTCAGGAAGAATATGATTTCCATTTTTTAGAGCAAATGTGTCCCCACATGGCATTTGAAATTTAAGTTTCTAATTTATGTTGAACTTTATGTACAACAGCGACTACATTAGGGTGAACTAATGTAGTCAGTAGAATGAATATTCTGTTTATATATTTTTGTACTGGGGATTGAACCCAGGGGCATTCTACCTCTGAGCTACATCCCCAGCCCTTTTTATTTTTTTTTAAATTTTGAAACAGAGTCTCTCAAGTACTGGGATTATAGGCCTGTGACACCACACCCAATTTATATTCTATTGAGATCCATGTTGTCTCTCCTCTCCACACCATCCCTTGCCCACTTCCATTGTGTGTGTTAAGGGAGATATACCTTTAAAGTAAAATGAATTGAAGGATTGTGAATGTAAAACAAAATTCAACAAAGAAACCAACCAAACTTGGAATGATTTGTAAGGTCATGATCTGAAGGACCTTGAAAGACTTTTTTGTTTAATTTCATAAATGTATTTAATCGGGAGATGATTAAGATATCAGATGAGCTCTGATGAAATCCATATTAAAAAAGCAAAAATTCCCTTTAAAAAAAGCTATTGTAAGTTTATTAACCATTCACAAATAAAATTACCCCTACAGAAACCTAGTGAAACTTTGTAAATAATAGTTCAGTTCTCTCCTAATGTGTAGTTGCTTTGTTTGTTTGATTATAGTGATTACAGTGTTCATTAGTACTGACTGGGTAGGTGCGGTGGTTCATATCTTCAAATAAGCTACAGTCTGTGAAAGCTCACAGCTTCTATTTTCATCTTTTTAAAACCTTGCTTCCCACTTCTCTCCGTGTCAGCAGCTATTCCCTTAACATAAATATTTTTGTCACTGTAATTGTGATGGAACAAAGGCAATTCATGGGTGTTCCTGCGTTCTGCTTGTCCCAGTTACTCCTGTGACAGAATTAGGTTTTCATTTCCATCGACTAAGTTATATCAGTGCAAATATATTTCTGGCACCAGCATAGTAGACCTCAGTACAGCAGCCAATGGAGGAAGGATGTTTGAATACTTAATTTGTGCAAGGTGGTTTTTAAAATATGTTTTTCATAGTAATCCAAATATCTCTCCTATCAAAACCATTTTAATCAGATGGAATGCAAAAAACGTCTGGACAGAATCTCAATTTGTTAGTTCCAGTAGAGTGATCATGCTATCTTTTAAGATGTGAAATTATAATATTGGATTACCTTAAACATATTCAATTAATTTCGGAAAGTCTTTGTCAGTACTTGCTTGATATCTGCAGGTGATCTCAAGGTAGGCACTTGTTAAGGTGTGTGACTCCTAGATGTTAATGCCAAAGGGGTAGGTGGTTTTGTTTGAGTGTGGCAGGTGCCACTTAAGTCTCTAGACATGCTCTGATGAGAGGCAGTTTTAAATCTGTTCATTACACATGAATATAGGTTCTGTGTTTTTAAAAAATCCATATGATTGTAGTTTGAACTTTGAAAGCAATTTACTGGAGATGATGTCAGCCAATTATAAACTTTGAAAATGAAAGTGTGGTATTTATGTCTACATTAACATGGCCCAGCTAGCTCCTGAAACCTACAAAAAGCACTGACATCTAGAAAAATTTCCTTTTCTGTCTATTCATTTTTTCCCTTCAGTGCTAGGGATTGAACCAGGGCCTGGTGCCTCCTCAGCAAATGCTCTACTACTGAGCAACATCCCCAGGACTTTGTGACTCTGTGTGTGTGTGTGTGTGTGTGTGTGTGTGTGTGTTACCAGGGGTTGAACCCAGGGGCATTTTGTCTCTGAGCTACACCCGTGACCCTGTTTTATTTTTTATTTTGAAACAAGGTCTAGTTAAATCGCTGTACACTGGCCTCCAACCCGGGAGCCTCCTGTCTCAGTCTCCATCTATCTGGGACTTCAGGCATGCACCACCACTTTTGAGAATATCCTGCAGGCAGCCTTGCCAGTTTTCAAACTCAGATTTCCCTTACTCTTTGCAATTACTCAATCTATATGTGCATCTCCTTTCCTTTTCTTGACTTTGTGGCATGGAAATGACATTAAGGAGGAAAGCTGGGATTGTTCTTCTACTTGAGGGCATTTACGCTTGGCTACATAGATATGGATATTTATATATTCATATGGATAACCAAAATTTATGGTGTGGTGCTATATCTTAAATTTTCAACAGAATTCTATTGGAATTTACTTGGAAAAAAGTAGAGATTCTATGTGTGAAAACAAAAATCTTTTTTTTGTGAGTTTGGAAAAAAGTGCCTTGGCTTGACTAAGGTCACATACCAGCTTAGAAAAACAAAACAGAGCAAAACAAAACAGTATGTGTTTGTGTGTGTAGGGGGAACAAACATTAAAAGTGTAATTAAAGAAGGAGGATTTCTCTGTGGAGAACTTAGAGTAAATAAGAGTGACAGATATTCATTACAAAGTGCATCTAAACATAAAAGAATAAAGGCTAAATGTTAATTAATTGAAGCTGGCAGCATCTGTTGTACCATATTTATTGAGGAGGGTGAAGTGGGGAGGGCAGCAGGAGTTTTCAGTCGATTGCTAAGTCTTTGAGCTGGATCAACTGTTGAATTTCATTTGTGGGAAGAGAGAGAAGCAAGTTTTCATCTTTGCTAACATTAAAGATATTAGGAGTTTGCAAGGTAACACTTCTTTCCTCTCCCCTACTGACTCTCCACTAAATGCCTTCCTTTCCTTTTTCCTTTTTTACTGTGCTGACATATTTAGTGCTTATATCTTCCAAACTGGACAAATCTTGGTCTCCTCCAGCTGGGAAACTTTAAAGCTCCTCAGGGGTTACCCTGAGGCAGTTCTCTTTAATGAATTCTCAGATGCCTCGAGGGATTCTTTCTTATACCAACCACAACAAAACTGAAACAAGCCTCTAAGGGCTCAGATGGACCTGCAAAGTGATTGCTACCAGACCACTGGTGTTACTGATGTGGACAAACCTAAGTAAATAAATGCACTCATTTTTAAAAAACAAACAAAAAATATTGAGAAGCAAGTTTCCTACAGAAAACCTGTATACTCTGACACGTAGATAAAAGAATATTTCATTTTAATACTAGACTTTAATATTAAAGCAATGCACATGGCATTAGTATAGTATCTAGGATATATGAAAAATGCATTATCACTTTTTGGAGCTTTTTATTAATTCTTATAATAACCCTGTAAGGAAAGGATGGGCTTTCCACGTGAAATTGAAGCTCTCAGTTGCTATGTGGTGTCTCAAAGGCGTTTAAACTGCAGAAATGAGTCTAGAATGGTCCTAGCTGATCTGACTCATAGCTCATTGTAAATTTATATCAATGAGAGGTCTGTGACTAAAATAACTGCATTTACATGTGATTACCAAAGCACTAATAGGAGCCAGGATTGCAAATTAAGTATATTTAACTACCCGTACACTTCAAGGAGGTGCAGCTTTCCTATATTAACTGCTGAACTGCAGCCCCCATGAGCAACACTTAACATAGAGTAGGTGCTTAATAAACATTTGTTAAATGAATGGATGAGTAAAAGAGTCACAGCTTTTAGATGACTTGCTACGCTAGCTTCGGAATGCAACAGGAAGCTACTCTTTATTAAAGATGATTCAGAATGATTTGAGTAGATTTAAACATCTTCCATTTATAATCTGCTTCCTGTTAGTCAATACAAGAACTTCTCCACTGATTTGTTATGCTTAGATCAGCAAACCCAGAATTGTTTGGTTTTGCATTTTCTAATCCCTGGTTCAAAGAAATATTATCTGCAATTTTGGCCCAAGGAATGGTAGGATGCCACTTTGGTATGATTTAAGCTTTAGAAAGTTGTTAAAATGGCTGTTATCTTGATATTTCTTAAAGAATGTATATTGAAGGGGACCTAATGACTTTTGGATTCACTCTATATTATCAAGTTGCTCAGTTATTTCACTTAAAGGTTTGGTATATTAAGACTCGTCTAGGGAAAATGCAAAAGAGGAAAAAGGAAATTTTGACACTAGGTAAATACATAGATATTAAAATGTTCCAGTTATCATATAATGAAGTAAAAAGAAAAGAGAGAGAGAATTCCATTTTGTAAAGTATAAAGGGTGGAATTCCATGGAAGCCCAGCCTGAGATATTTCATACAACTTTGATTTGACGGGTCTGAGCCCAGCAGCCTTTCCTTTTTTCTTTCATAATTGAGTTGTTATTGGTTGTATTGATGATCAGTACACATACATTTCAATTTATACAGAAATCTTACTATATGTACTCAAAATATAAAAGGCCTTCTATCATGCTTCTTTTTAAAGTTATTCCAATGACTTTTCAACTTCAAATCTGGAAGCCAATGCTCCTTAAATGATCAAGTATCAGTATCTTCAAATGCTGCTAAGTTGTTACTTAAGTGCCACCAATTCACAGTTTTACATAATATACATTACATACTCAGATTTTCAATTTTTCATAGCACATTAACAAAATTATTATGAAAACTGGACTACCACAGAGATGTTACAGAGCGCGCACACACAGTTCAATACCAAAAAATAAACAACCACTCAATGACTTCACTTTTCTGAAAAAATTATTTACACTTGCAAAAACGGGATGAGGTAGGATACCCTCCTTTTAAATAATGTTGTTTGTAGAGCTACTAAAAAGCTTGCATTTACAAAAGAGTTGATAAAAATGTTCCTCTGGATTGCACACAGGGACCACTGATAAGACATGCTGTATGACACTAGTCAGACTTGGATTCTTGCTCTCCTTCCTCAAAGGTGGGCCTCTCCTTTCCTGTTTCTCTGTTTTCTGCAGGTAATCTTTAGTTCCTAGGTCAGTTTTTCCTTTATACCCTCTTTCCCTTTCCCTATTGTTTTCACTTTTTTCTCCAAAAATGTATCTTTCGCGCTGCCTTTTTTGGGCCCAGTCTCTACTTTCGCAGGAGCATTGTTAGCTGACAACCTCACCCTTCATCTTGGGCACTTCCTTCAGCTGGCTCACCTTCCTCTTGGGCATCTTGGCCTGCAGAGTGTGTTCAGGTACTGAAGAGTCCAGGTGCACCTAGGAGCCACCTTTGCAAAGACCCTGCCTTTCCTGTTGAAAGATTCTATTAAATTTATTTTCCAAGAATCTGTTCTGTTCTAGACACTAATATATAAAATGCATTTATGTATGAGAAGACACATTCTCCCTTCTCAAGGACTTCATAGCCTAACAGAGAGCCAAAGACAAACACACAAATACCTTTACTACAAAGGACAGTCGGATAAATGGCTCAGCTTTTGCTCCCTGGGAGATCAGTAAGAGGTAAATCACAGGTAGTTTGGGGGATGAGACAGAGCTCTGCAAAGCTGGTGGTGGTTTAGAGAGTTCCACAGAGTCTCTGCAAAATAATAAGACATTTGACAAGGTTATATCCCATGGCCAGGGATCCCAAGGGGGAGGAACCTTCTGATGTGTGATGTTGTAGAAAGGACTTTTCCCACCTGTTTGGTATATAGCATAGGTGTGCATATCATCAAGATTCCTTTTTGGCTATCTCATAAAGCCAAACCTGTATTGACATAGAATAAACAAATCAAAATGAAGCCATGTATTTATTTGATAGCTTTGGAAAATGAATTGATGGTGAAAATTTGGAATTCAGGCCTAAATGAGTATTTTGTGTTATTACCTAGTATAGCTATAGTTGGCAGAGCTGGGAGTAAATCTCTGGGCCATAACACAATCACATTAGGATTCACCTTCATTTTTAGCTTGAATTTATTTTATAATATGATCAAATTTTGTATGTGTTAAGTCCCTTGAATATGAACTAATATTAAGGAATATCATGTTATGGCAATATTCAGTTTATCTCAACTGGTTGGAGAATAGAATGTTGCATTTAATCTAACATTATAGAAGCTAGGAGATTATAGTAATATTTTACTTGGGCTATTCAATCCCATATACTAGAATAAAATAAAATTTTGGAACATGTAACATATTCTGAACATAATGTGAATTGAATTTCATACTTATTCGGAAAGATTTTTTAGGTGCTACGATGTTCAGACTTATCAGTAGAAGTATCAGCTATTCATTATTTTCTAGGAAATAAATTTTGGCTTTTCAGCATTTCTGGTTATTCTAGTTCTGGATTAATTAACACTTGAGTTTCTAAGATCAGAGCTTTTACGTTTAATTTCCTAATGTAGATCTATTATGTACAAAAAAAAGGAATTGTGCTCTAAGTCCTTGATTATCAGGCCCATGATGATTTGATGTGATAAGTTATTGCTTTTAAAGTAAGTTAATGTAATCCAAATCAGGAAGCCACAAGACATTTACAGAGTTTTTGAGCAGTTAAACGTGGGGGGGGGGCAGTTAAATTCTTATTTCTGCTTCGTAGACCTACATACTCTGGTGACTAATAAATATTCCAGGCTGCGCAACACTCACTCTAAGGTACTGATAAATGAGGATCACTGTAATTTAGTGGGTCCATTCTCATATCTGTGTCAGCCTGCTGAAGAACATTTTGTATTAATATTAAAGGTCAAATGCTCCATTGGCCTCCACTAGTTCCTAGTACATAATACTGTTCAATTTTATATACTTAAATACCCCCCCAGTACATTTAAAAATTCACATTCCAATATTATTGAAATTTGCTTATATCTTGGCAATTAAGAATTAAGGCAGCCAGGTGCAGTGGCACACACCAGTGAGGAGGCGGAGGCAGGAGGATTACGGATTTGAGGCCAGCTTCAGCAACTTAGTGAGACCCTATTTCAAAATAAAAAATAAAAAGGACTGGGTGTATCTCTTGTGTTCAATCTCCAGTACCAAAAAAAAAAAAAGACGGTTTATCCTTATTTAGCTTCTTATTTGTATATTCTCATTTGTATATTCACAGACCATCTATTGACCTATATAAAACATCTTCTGTGGCTAACAGCAGAATGCATACATCACTTTAAAGGCTAACTTGATTTGTTTTTATCAGAAAGTTAAAGCTGACTTGGTTGTTACCACATTTCATTTGACTGGCCCTCCCTCCCTCCCTCCCTTCTTCCCTCCCTCCCTTTATTCTTCTGCTTATGATCCTCCTGCCTCAGCCTCCTGAGTAGCTGGGATTACAGGTGTGTGCCACCTTGCCTGACTTGGCATTTAATTTCTTCAGATATGTTTCCTTATTAAAGTAAAAGGACCTTTGCTATTTCGTGTAACTGTATGAGGTAAAAAGTGTCTTTCGATTTTTTCCAACTTGTAATTTGACAAATTATTTTTCTCTGTTTAGTTTGAGCATATTTTTCAAAATAAGAGTACTCTAAGAAGATGTTACACCATCCTTTAGCTCTTATATGTAGTATAGTTAATGGTAGCAGAGGTTTCTATAAATAACTTTGACTTTGGACTTCCCCTTCAAGTGACAAATTTTGCAATATTTTCTAACCTTAAAATTTTTGGACTGTTCTTAATGAACTGAGATATGGTAATAAATATGTGGACTAAAAGTATTATCAATCTAAAAGTATTCACTGATCAGTTCAGAGACTTATTGTATTGGTGGTGTTTTCTAATGTGTGAAATTAATTTTCAATCACACTTTATTTGTTGTAATTCCTAAGTAGGTGATTTTGTCATATAAAATAAACACAGGTGTGGGTAATAGTAATGTTTTCACATTTTGGTTATGCCAAGAAATTCAAATGAAATCTTTAAAAGACTTCTGAAAAGGTAAAAAGGCTCAGTTTTTCAGGCGAAGTACTATTATTAATTCAAGAGACTTAAGTTCATGCAGAGAAGATAAGCAACTTTGTCTTAAGGTTGGGCCAAAACTAATCATATTACAATACAAAAATTATTTATGTTCCTTTGTTTACTGTCAATCATTGGCCCGTTATTCAAAGGCATTTGGCTATTTGAATAGCCAAATGTATCACTTCCCCCAAATTTTAAGTCATTGCATTGTTGCTCTCTATTTCCTAAAAGAATCTATTTCTTCCTTTGCTCTTTTTGTTATGTTCTTATGAAGCAGGTGAGTGAAGTTAAAATATCTTTGAAACCAAAAGATGACTCTGTAATTTCTTATTTTAGGGCCAAGTAATGTTTCTGCCCCCAAATTTGACTTTGGCAAAATAATCTTTGGACTGTAAATGTTATGAGAGTTTATCTGGAATTCCTTCAGAGTAGTTGATACAGATAAAAGGCAATTTTTTACACATCTTACCAGAATGTGGAAAGGATGATTGTATTTCCATACTCTGCGGTCCCTCCATTGCATCCTTTTCCCCTCTAAGTTAAACATATTGCACTTGCATCTGCTGTACACTATAGATGATTCACATTTATTTTTGCATGGATATTTTTCAAATGAATTTAGGGAGCAGATGTTTTTGCATTTGTACTTGCCTTCCTTTTCCTGATGCCTTTCCACAAATACAGGGGGAAACTGCATTGCTGCTGTCCTGGGTGAATTCTGCATACCCCTTTGATTTGAACTGCTGCACTGTAATGCATGATAATGTGACAACTGCAGCCAAGCAAAACGGTTCCTTAGTTTCCCTGTAGTTGATACCAGTATCACAGCGGTGCTGCAGGGATTTGACCAACTTCTTCAGCTCTTAGTAAATCCCCTTAGGATCTTTGGGCAAAAAGCAAATCCAGCCAGACTTCTGCCTCTGAGAGTCTTCTCTTTTAAGACCAAGTTCAGACAAGTTATGTGTTTACAAGTGGACTCAAAAATACAAACCTAGACACACACATGGCATATACATTTTTTCTTCTCTAGAATCCAAATAAAACACCTGCTTTATTGTAAAATATATCAACAAATGTCATTCTTGTCTGTCTTTCTAAAACATGATGCCTAATAGAATATTGAGAGTATTTGGTAAAACTCTGCAGAACAAAATTGTGTTCTGAATGCAGGTATAGCACTGGACTCTGAGAAGACTAAGACATTACAGTCGTTGTTGCTAATTTAACAGCTGAAGACAACACAGATTTACTATTGCAGTTTCTGAGGGTCAAAAATTCAGGAGCAGCTTAGCTGGGTGTTTCTGGCTCAAGGTCTCTTATGAAGCTGCAAGCCCCACCAAGATGTTAGGTGGGGCTGCTGCCAACTGAGGATTTGACTGGGGCTAGAGGATCTGCTTCCAGGGTGGCTCATTCACACCAGTATCCACAGGAGTGCTTAATTTGCTGTTGGCTCAAGAAACCCTCAATTCCTCAGGGTTTCTCCTTAGGCCTGCTCACATAGTTTCTGGCTTCTTCAGGTGTTAATGATCAGAGAAAGAGAAAGAGACACAATTCCCAAGGTGGAGGCTGCGATGTCTTTTATAACCTAATTGCGGAAGTGACATAACATCATCATATTATTATTGCATGCTGTTGGGGCAACCCTGTCAGAATGAGGAGGGGACTACACGAAATACACGCATATCCGGAGGCAGGGATGCTTGAGGTCAACTCGGAGGCTGCCCACCACAAATACGAGTCTTCTCTTTCTACTAGATTACTGTATGACCTTTCCCAAGTCACCAGCTTCTTGAACTGCCCTTTCCTCATGGTGGCATGGAGGCACTGATGTGAGGATACCTTACTGATCGCTCAGAATGTGAAGAACCAATGAGATGATGAATTTGAAAGCATTTTGTGAATATGAAGAGTCCACATGTGAAGGGTGGTCAAGGAACTATATTTCTTTATAAGAAAAATAAAAAGAATAAGCTGGGTATGGTGGTGCATGCCTGTAATCCCACTACTTGGGAGGTTGAGACAGGAGGATTGAAAAAAAAATTAAAGAGGGAAAGAGGGCCAAGGTTGTAGCTCGGAGATTGAATGCAGCTGAGTTCAATTCCCGGGGTGGGGGGGGGGAGAAGAGAAAGAAAAAAAGAAGAGCCAGAAGAAGAGAGGAATGGACAGAAACAGAAGAAAGAAGAAATAGGGGGTAAAAAGGAAGCTTCTTCTCCGTGGGCAGGGACTAGGGGTCTTTCCCTGCTTTTGTTCTTTCTTCTTATCCATAATGTATTTTAACTGCTCACAAAGCAGGTGCTCATATACTCAAATTATATATCACTCCCATTTCTTTTTGTATTAAACAAAGAAAAACTATTCATTTTGAGCTCTTCTTCTCAGTTGGGGCCGATTTGGTTATAATCAAATGAATTTAAATCAATAGTCAGAAGACTAGATTTAAGTCATTAGCACCAATACTCCCCCATTGCCTTCCTCCAAAATGGAACTGAATGCTAAGCTCCATTGTAAACGCTTCTCCTGTCCATTAGGAAAGGACAGCTATGCTAGCCAGGAGTATTTCCAGCAGCCCCTGACCTTGGCTCAGTATAAACTAGGATCTAGAAAGTGACTGTATTTATTGTCATTTTTAATGCCAATGTTCTGGATCTCATTTCCCCTATGGATGACTTTCAGTTTCATTTGGTGGTATCTAATTTGTGTTGATGTCTTCTTAATTTTAGAATTAAAGTAATGAGGCCGGGCATGGTGGCGCACGCTTGTAATCCCAGTACTTTAGGATGCAGAGACCGGAGGATCGGGTTCGCAGCCAGCCTCAGCTCTCTCTCTCTCTCTACCTAGTGAGGCCCTCTGCAACTTTGTGAGACCCGGTTTCAAAATAAAGTATAAAAAAATAGGGCCGGGGGTGTAGCGCGGAGGTAGAACGCCCCTGGGTTCAACCCCCGGTAATGCAAAAAAAAAAAAAAAAGAAAGTAATGACCTCTGTTCCCTCAGTGTGATAAGTGACTGGAGACCATTTACTGGGGGGGGGGTCTTAATTGCTTGAAATTCATGTGTTCAGAGTGTAGTATCCCCTGGAGTATGAGCCCAAAGGCTCATGTGTTGAGGCTTGGTCCCCAGGCTGGAGTGCTCTGGGAAGGGGGTGGAATCTTGAGGATGTGGGACCTAGTGGAAGGAAGTGAGGCCTCTGGGGGTGTGTGTCCCTGAACGGAATATTGGGACCCCCTACCCCACCCGAGGCGAGTGGCTTTGCTCCACCACATACTTCCTTCCACAGTGTTCTGCTTTGTCACAGGCCCAAGTGCCTTTTATATGATTTTTGAGCATTAGATTTCTTCTTTTGTGTTTGGGCTTGTGACAGCACCTGTTTACATCCTATAATATTTTTGTTTGTTTTGGCTGTCACTGTTTGCTCACTGATTTGTAAGAGTTGTTTATATTTTAGGGATCCCTTGTCAGGTCAGTTGTATGTATTGCATGTATAATTTTACCAAATGTAGTCTGTGATTTCACTCTTTTATCTTTGGGCAAAGGGATATTTTAAATTTTAATGAAGTAAAAATTTTCAGTTTTCCCTTTTATGGTTAGTTCTTTTGTCCTGTCGTTTAAGAAATTCTACCCTTCAGCTTTCAAGATATCTTGTAGTCTCTTCTGAAAGCTGTAGAGTGTTAATTTTTACATTGGGTCTTCAATCAACTTGGAATTAAGTTTTATTTATGCTGTGAGGTAGGGATTGTTTCCCCCCACCCATTATTGAATGCTGATTCTGTGCTTTCCTATTTCTTTAAAAATGTTTCTGATTGTAACTTACTCAATTGATTTTTTTGCCCTATCTTCATATGCCTTTGTTCAAAAGTCCTATCTTTTGCCCTGTTTTCGTATTGCCTAACTACTTCTCAAATGCCCAGCGCAGTTTGTTGCAAGTAACAGAATCTGAACTTGAACGAGGTAAAAAACAATGAAGAAGGCCTGAGTACTTTTATGCCTCACCTGACCTTAAGACAGAAATAGTCTTCAGAACAGATTCAAATTCTATTGCTTTCTGTGCATCGATTCACACATGTTTCTTTATAGAGCAGGTAATGTGAATTATGGCTATGGACAGTTCCTGAGCTTTATATGTCATGTGTCCATTGATTGTAAGGAGTCGATTTTCATCTGTGTCCCAAATTTCCATTGATAAATTTTGGGGTAAGTGCCCATCAGCAGCTATGCCAGGTTGTGGTGCAAAATATGGCTCATGAGGAAAAAGAACAGCTTTGGGACCAATTTTTTTCTGAGTAGGTCATTAGTAGGAGCATCAGGTATGCCCAGGCATGCCTTTGTGTGCTCACGATCCACCCTACCGTGCCACCTTTGCTAGTCATTCTTCAGGCAGCACGTGGCTGCTCCACTGCAGAGGGGCCTCTTGTAGTGCTGTTGCTTCAAGTAATTGAAATGACTCGGTTCTGCATCTGTTTCAGCTGTTAACTGTGATGTAAATATAGCTAGAGTTATTCTTATGAATAGTAATGTGATATTGATAAAATCCAATAAACACAAAATAGGTGATATAAGAACATCATAATGTGTGAGACATCTCACCTGCACTGGATTAGGATTCCTGGAAACTTCTAAAGTAGTACTGCACATTGCATCGATCAATTAATTTATTTATTGGTGATTGAACTCAGAGGTGCTCTACCACTGAGTTATACCCCAAAGCCCCCTTTAAAGAAATTAGACTCTAGCCG
>PVJS01007839.1:13957-54944 GCA_004027185.1 Glis glis
AAAAAAAAAAAAAAAAAAGAAAGAAAGAAATTAGACCCTGTCTCACTAAATTGCCTGGGCTAGCTTCAAACTTGTGAGCCCCAAGTACTGGGATTAAGGGTATGCAACACTGCTCCTGGCTGCTTCAATTTTTTTTTTTGCATCAATTTTGTTTGTTTGTTTGGTACTGGGGATTGAACCCAGGGGCTTCTACCTCTGAGCCACACTCTCAGCCCTTTTTATTTTTTTGTTTTGAAACCAGGTTTTGCTAGGTTGCTGAGAGTCTCACTAAATTGCTGAGGCTGGCCTGAAACCTACAATTCTCCTGTCTCAACCACCCAAGTACTGGGATTACAGGCAAGCACCACCACACCCGGCTTTTGTATCAATTCTTAAGTAAAGAATTGGTCACTGAATAAATTTTGTCCCTCAAAGTGGGTTTAAAGCAATAGGATTGACTCAGGCTATTTTTCCTGATTTTTAAAATTTGGTTTTACATTTGAAAACAATTATAACTCACTCAAATGATAAGAAATGTCATCACTGTAGGTGTTGTGACTTTCCTCCCTCATTACTTTTCTTTTGCTGTTTCTAACTAAAATACTTTTAGGCAAACTGCAACAGTATCTTCTTACATGAACCAAAAGATAGTTGACTATTTTTTCTCATCATAGCGGTGGCTGCTCATAACCTGTTTTTGCCTTGTTAATTTAATTGTCCTAAGTGAATTTTGAATGTACCATAACAGATGTGATCAAGCACAGAATGTTTTTGATACATGCTGTTATTAAGAAAAAAAACCCTCCTATTTTGGTATAATGAACATTTTTATGACAGTAACTGAACTAGATTCATTTACTTTTTGAAGTTAGCAGAAAGCAACTTTTAAATGGAAATAGCATTTGTAGATAGAGTTTAAAAAGAATAAAACAGAAACAGGAATAGCTAGAGTGCAAAAATGCTTCCTTTCTGGATAATGAACTTAGAACAAAGTTTTTCAGCCTTTTGGTTCAGAGATGACTGGAGGTTGGGACGGTGTGTCCTAGGTTGCTTGGAGAACTATGTCCTTAAAGGGCAGAATCAGCAGAAATATGTGTAGAGATGAAGGGAGGGACACATGGCTTTCCTTCTGAGGACCTAGCTAGTTCCACTGGCCTTCCCTGCCCCTTTCTTGGCCTGTCCTGTCTTCCCTTCCTTCTTATCCCCCTTCCCTGGTCTCCACAGCACTCCACTGCAGTCTTCTCTTTTTTGTTCTTCTTCCCTGTCTTCTTCAACTTTAGGTATTTTACGTACCTTTCTATGAGGACTGAAAGATTTCCAGGTGGATCCAAGACTTTATTCAAGTTTTTTTTTTTCTCTGAACCAATATACTTCACTGCCCACACCCTTGTTCTCAACATTAAAAGACTAGAAAAAAAGGCACAAAACATGCAAATTATATATTGATATGGTGTATCTTTTTAAGATGAAAGGAAGAACATGTTATCATCATCTTTAATAAGTAAGGAAATGCAGGATGTTTAGGGGTTGGTACCATTTCTGATACTGGAGAAACAGTATTGATCAAAGCAGCTTTGACTCCATATTGCTGTTGCTCAAATAGATGAGAAGCTGAGTCCAGCTAGAAGGTGAGTGTTGGATTGTTGGACCAATTCTGATGATTAATCACCATGAGTCTCTAGCTTCCCATGGTCACTATGGTAGAGGGTACGCTCGCTGTAGGAATGTGTAAGTTCTGGGCTGTTTAAAATGGTTTTCTCTCCATGCTTTGGCTTCCCTCAGCAGCAACCATAGTATCACAGTTGAAATATACATTTTGTTAGGTGGATATATTTAAGACAGATAATGGATTCAGACACTGAGGATCACTTTCTGCTTCGTGAAAATCCATCTACTTTTTTTTCCCCCCTGGAGACTCAAAGCATAGAATTTCCAAAATTTTCTTAGTTTGGCTGTTTGGGATAAATCTGAAAGGTCAATAGTACCTAAAACCTGCAAAAACAGAAATGACCACAATATTAAGCAAACCTCAGTCATTGTTCTAGGTGACTTTATGGCATTTTAAATTTTTTCAGTGCTGACTAATAAAATTAAACATTCTTAAAGCAAGAAACAGTACATTGTCTCCAAGTTTTTAATTAATGAATGATATCATGGTCTTTTGCCATGTTATGCTAAAATCTCCCCTTTTCTTCTATATTCTAGGTTAGTATCTGAGTTGCCACTAGTGGTGAACAGTGTGTATGAGGTATACACACACACACACACACACACACACACACACACACTCTGCAAATTAAGAGACTTCTCAGACTCTTCATGCCTGGTATTGGTTATCCATTTTTAGCAATTAGAGAAGACTCTGTTGTATACTCTAAAGTGCACATGATATTCAGGAAAAAGATTTAGTAGTTTTGTTTCCTTACTATTAGCTATTGAAACTGTCCTTTTAAAATAAAAAAAGTATAATATATTACAGAAGAGTTCTGTGTCCCTTATGCTTTTGCTAGTCTCTATTTGTATTTTCCCTATATTGACTTTAACCTGAACTAAACAATTCTGAAGCTGTTTTACCTTACTGAACTTCAAGCACAACAGTGATAGTTCACACCCAGCATAGCCACCCTTCTTTATCCTCTGCTATAGCTGCACAGGGCTTTACTGTGGTTTTATTTTATGTCCTTTTATCATTAAGCTAATTGACAAGAATTCTATGGCCAGGCTTTGGGAGGCCTGGAGCTGGTCGCCACAGTCCAGCTGATGACCGTCTTTAGTACGGAGGCAGAGGGTTGGCAGGAAGCAATGGTAAGGCAATTCAGAATAGTTCCTTTTACTGCAAGTGTGAATATAAACTATAGGTCATCAGAAGGGTATTCAGAATTCCTACTGAGGTTTGGACAGAACCATGGCTACATGAATGTACTGAAAAGGTTCTTGTTCTCTTTCCTTCGTAGCTAACAGTGTGTAATATAAGTCAGGGGCCCCAGCCAGATTAAAACTTGTGTCTGATTCTTTTTGTACCACAGTTACAATACATGCAGCCCTGAAACTCTTACATCTGGGGTAGCCATGGCAGATTTCAGTGTAGCAGGGTTTCTTTTTCATTGATTAACCGTTTTCTTCCTGGTATTCATCGACATCTCCTTGTTTCAGTCTATTTTAAATATATACTCCCTCTTACCAAATGTCTTTTCTTGTGCATTTATGTGGCTGCACACCCAGGCCTGATTTTCAGTGGATTGTGGGAGGCCTCCTCGTTTCTATAGAACAGCTTCATAAGAAGCCCAGCTGTTGGCTGTCAAGGGTTTTCTCTTTTATTAGTCTCTGAAGGCAGGACTGGCAGGGTGCAGCATGCTACAAGATCCCAGCTGTTGCAATGGTGCGCTTGAAGTCCCCGATCATTTGAAATTTGAAGAAAAATTTGACCTTATCATAGCAGTTGTTTCTCTTTGCTCATTTGTTTGTTTTGGAGGGGCTCGTAGTCCAAGATGAGGAGATGAGAATGATAACTTTAAAATATAGACGCAATATGGAGAGAAGTTGAAATTATTTTTGCTTTTCCAACTCTTTAATGGGAGGCATTTTTGTTAGGGAGAGTTGAAGATATTGGGTACAATGTTAACTAATGTGGATGCAGATAAATTCTTATTGGCATACCTTTTTATTTGGAAAATAGCCTGAGCAATCTTAGCAAAATTCCTATTTTAAAAACAGTGAGATAAAAAAGCCATTTCTCAGAGGCACACTGGAAAGGTTTGCAGAATTGAGTTTGCTGTTTAATTAAGTGTGTAAGTGTGTGTGTGTGTGTGTGTGTGTGTGTGACTGGAGATTGAACCCAGGGAGTGTTCTACCACTGTGCTAAACTCCAGACCTTTTTATTTTACTTTTTAAATTTTTAAGCAGGGTCTCCCTAAGTTACCCTGCGCTAGTCTCGAAACTGTGATCCTCCTGTCTCAGCCTCCTGAGTACTGGACTACAGATGTGTACCACCACGCTGGCTTTGGTGTTTAATTAAAAGAAAACAATGTCATAAAACCAGATTCTACTTAAAAGGGACTTTACTTCATTATGCTTCTTGTCTTTCAAGTTCTCTGGGTGACTTTTTCCTGCCAAGAATTTGGGGATAGTTTGATAAGCTGACCAAATTACTGAATAATACAATCAAAGGGCCTTGAGCGGTAAAAATAGCTACTTTAACTTCATTGTGAAAGACTGACAGACAAGAACACACATAGTATCATACATTTATATTTAAGAAATTGTCACTTAATGAAAACAAGGAACCTTGAGAGAAATGATTGGTTGGAACTGAGTCATTACCCAGTTAAAAATAACCTTTCCAGGTCATGTCGTTTTGTTTGCCGCAGTGAAATAAGTTTATTTCAGCAGAATGAAGCCATTATTAGCTTGGCAGAGTCCACTTGTCAGAATTTTATGGAGCAGAACACCGTTTGGCTGGGAAATTCAATAAATACTGTAATGTGAGAGGAGTTAAACTCCAAGGGCTGAAGGGGCAGAGAGTGGGGGATTTGTTGCTAATTCATTGTTTTACAGCTCCAGTAAGAAAGCATTAGGATCTATGATGAATTATCATTAGAGGTCAGGCACACAACCCTTTTGTGAATTACCCAGGCAGCAGGACGTGCAAGTAAAGAAAAACTTTAAGGTATATTAGGATGCATGGCACTGGTGAGGTAACATAAATACTAAAGTGTCTTGACTCTCAAGTTGTTTTATTTTTCTTTTTTTGGAGGGTAATATGTCTTCTTTACCTGCTGTCCTGTACTGTCCAGGAATTTGTAGAGGAATAAAATACAGTTGAGAATCCTATGACAATATAATCCAGTTATCAGACCAGTATGGCAGTATTAAAAGGGAACTGGGCCATTTGTCATCTTAACAGTGTAAAAAACTCAGCCATTGGCCACTCTCAATCGACACTGGCTTCACCTTGAGGGAGTGTGTTAGAGTGACTGGTGTGGCGAGACTAAATTCCTACTGCTGCCACTATGTCACTGTAGGCAATTCACATAACTTCAGCAAGCCTTGGCTCCCTCATCTGTAAAATGGGGCTAAGTAGTGATACTCACCCCATAGAGTCACCTGGAGATAGTATGAAAGAGTACATATAAAGTTTTAGCATAGTGCCTATTACATAGCAAAGTAAACATTGACAACTTAACACTTCTTGGTTGAATATAGAAACCTTAAGATGTCTAGAAAATTACTAACACTAGGAAAAGTCCTTAACTTTGTGGGAAATAAACTCAACATGATGCTGTTTATATACCGTCATCTATTCACTTCTGAATACCAATGCACAAATGTACTTTGCTTTTTAATATATAATTACCATAATTTTGTAGGTACTTATTTGTGTTCTCATTTTAAACTTGATTTCTTTATGAATATTTCTATCCATTGTTATGATTCATTTGCCATTTTCATTAAGTCTTTCATAGTTTGATCTTGTTCATACACTGTAATTTGCTTTATCTTTATTTGGGTTGTTGAGTTTCTTACTGAGATTGAGTTTTTAGGGTTGGGCAGGATTTTAGTTGGTTGGAGAAAAATGAGGCTTAGAGAAGAAACCTATTTTTGAGATAAAATTTCATTGCTTACCTGTTTGAGTTGTTTTTGTGTGTGGTACTGGGGATTAAACCCAGGAGCATTCAATCTCCAAGCTGTACCCCAACCCTTTATATTTTTTGTTTTGAAACAGGGTTTCGATAGGTTGCTGAAAATCTTGCTAAATTGCTGAGGCTGGTCTTGTACCTGAGATCCTTCTGTCTCAGCCTCCCAAGTACTGGGATTACATGCATATGCTACCACACCCTGTTTGAGATTATTTCTGACTAGACTGTTACATTTCATATGGAGAAGAAATATAAAGTGTTTGTGTTTCGTGGATCTTTGTCTCTCTGCATTGAGAGAATTTGAAGGTTCTCTTCATATTTATTCTTGAAAAGAAATATTGGCTATGTTGTAGCCATTTTACAAAAAGCAACTGGAATATGGAGTAATAAGTTCCGGAGATCTATCATACAACATAGTGATGATAACAATATATTACATAGTTGAAAATTTAGATGTTCTTACCCCCAAAATTAAGTCCAATAGATACATTAACTAGCTTGATTTAACCATTTCACTGTATGTATGCATATATACAGAAGCATTTACATTAGATCAGCATGTTGTACACCCTAAATGTATATAATTTTTGTCAATTAAAGAAAGGAACGTGAAGATCTCAGAAAACACCATACTTTTAAACTGGCTTGCTGGAATGCCTTATGGACTGATAGTGGATCTGACTCATTTGATGAGCTTGTTAAAGATATATAGTGAAGGCTTTCCACCTTGTCAGAAATTCTGAGGGCATTAAAGATAGCTATAGCACTTTCAGAAAAGGGTGCTCAGTGTAAAAGTATAGTTTGCATCATTTGTTCAACAGCCTGACCTCATAGCACCTACACAGCCTGATTAAGAGTCAGAGTGTAGCTGGGCATGGTGGCGCATGCTTGTAATCCCAGTACTTGGGAGGCTGAGACAGGAGGATCGCAGGTTCAAAGCCAGCCTCAGCAACTTAGTGAGGCCCTCTGCAACTTAGTGAGACCCTGTTTCAAAATAAAGACAAATAAAATAAAATACAACTGGGGGTATAGCTCAGAGGAAGAAAGCCCCTGGGTTCAATCCCCAGTATAAAAAAAGAAACCCACAAAAAATAGCCAGAGAGCTTTGTAATTCATTGAACTAAAGCACTGCCCTGGAGTCTATTATTGCAAAATATTAGCATAGTGCTCATGTGGCCTTTAAAAGTTCAGAAAATGGTAGCAAAATACAGAGTTCAACTATCTATTCCTTTATTTTATTTATTGATATAACACTCTTTCCCTGTTTTCCCATACTATTTGGTTGCAGTCTCACTTTTAAACTGCCTTCTGTTCATGGTAAATATTTTGAGGTATCTTTTCCTCAGCTAGAGTGCTGGTCTCCTGACCCTGTCTCTCTTCTTTCTCTTAGTATCTTTATCTCCTAAAGGTATTTTCCTTGGTACTGATAATTTTAACTCATATGGATTAAGACACACGACAGGAGACCACAGGCTTCAGAGACAGCCTCTAAGCCTTCTAGAGGAATCCGCAAAGTCAATTAAAGAGCAGCTCTTGACTCTAAGATTCCTTAGATAAACAGTGCACCTCTGGAGAGCGATCCCCAGCTGCTGACAGTAACTTGCCTCTCCTGTGCCATTCCTTCCCTCTGAAGGTGGACCAAGCGTTTGCCAGTCATAAACGGCAAGAATCTTACTGTCAGGGGCTATGAAAAATGATTGGAGGAAGTCAGAGCTAACCATCCCCCATCTTCCAATTGAATTCTACGTGTGTGTAATTACAGTGAAACTTCAGGAGAAGATTTCTTCAGCGTGTAGTGGCTGGCTCCCCTGGGCGTTTTTCACTGGAGCATGTTAATTTATACTTACGATATCTGACCACAGCTGATCAATAACAAGGCTGTAAAGTACAGAAGTGAGAACTGGAGCTACTGTAAGCAAACATACCTCAGCAATTGACCTGTACCCACATACTTCCAAGCTTATTTTTGGCATGATCTTCCTTTCTTGGCACCTATCAACTGACCTTTAAGGATATTAGTGTTTGTACTTTTTAATCTCAGGCTTCTTAGGGGTACAGTATTTCTTGGCTTTAAAGGTCACATATGATACTGCATGTTTATTTAAGGAAGAGCATCAGGTCTTACCTAAAATTCTGGTATTCATTCTAAGGACTCATACAGACAGAGCCTGGGGTGCCTACCTGACTCTGAACTTGCTCCTGGACCCCCGTAAAGAACAAGCTAGGCAGAAACTGCCCTGGGCATTTTTTCTTGGCATTCCTCCAGAAGTGTTTTCCCCAAATTGCAAAAGTTAATCCTGTCAGTGTGAGGAAGCCGTGGCTTTATCTCAAACCTCATAGGGAGACTTATGACTGAATCATAAACCCAAGGATAACGGCAATGTTTGAATTCTTTGCTATCCTTTCTACCTTGCCTTTCGCTGAGTTGTGCTCAGAATGGATCCTTGAGACATATTCTGTGTGGTGGCCTTTGCCTGCAATTCCAGCAACTCAGGAGGCTGAAGCAGGAGGATTGCAAGTTCCAGGCCAGCCTTGGAAACTCAGTGAGACCCTGTCTCAAAATAAAAAATAAAAAGGGCTGGGGATGTAACTCAGTGTTAGAGTCCCTGAATTCATTCTCCAGTATAACACACACACACACACACACACACACACACACACATACACACACACACCACACACTTTTTACTTGCACTTCCTCTTAAGGAAAAAGGGAAAATTTTGTAACAGTCCCTAAAGTTTTCAAATGAGGTTCTCTTGAATAGATGGTCTTATCCTGTGTGGTGAAATAAATGCCTAGAATTTTTACTGAATACCAAGTATTATACTTTTATGTTGGTAATTATGATCTATCTGGTGAATTTAGAGTAGTATTATTTCCATTTATTTGGAAGATGCTATTCTTAGTTTTTTTTTTTCCCCAAGAAGGGAGATATTGTAGAGATATTTCCAGAACTGCAGTGCTAGGGGATTATGACTTTGAATATTTGACACTTCAACTTCCTGACACTAGGCTTTTGATTTCACATGGTGGGGTAAGATATAAAAAATGTTGTGGTTAATAATAGTAATGATTCAATTCACCTGGTACCATGGCTAATTAAAATCCAATGAAATTAGAGTCTTTGTAAGATAATTGTACGATAAATGGGATCTCTTGTTGATCATACTATCCAACAAGTATCCCTAGGACCAAAAAAAAAAAAAAAGAAAAAGAAAAAGAAAAAAAACCCATCAACATAATGTGTGAGCAAATATGCCTTCTCAGGCCCTGCTGACTACAGCATTCACAAAACCCCATGATTTGGCTGAGTCTGTGGAACGGCAGCCTGGAGGCAGAGCAGCCTGTTTACTGTGCTGATTAAAAGGGAAGTTTGAAATGACTGAGGAGATAGTGCTCTGTGCTCTGTGTGTGTGTGTGTGTGTGTGTGTGTGTGTGTGTGTGTGTGTGTAGAATTAGAGAGAAAGAGAGAGGGCAGGTCTTGGTAATGTGATTTGTAGTTGTAATAATATGTTTCACACTCTTTGGTGGTGAATGCTAGCTTTAAATTATCCCTACTAATTTAGAAGGATAGAATGGAGGAGGGTACTCCACCTTGGGACTCTACCCTTGGAATACATATTATTATGTTGGGCTCTTTCTCTCTCCTCTTTTTTTCCCCCTCTTGTCTTGATGCCAGTCTCCCCTGAAGATATGTGGGGTTGGAAGGTCTAAGAGATAACCCAGAGAGGATGAGGAAGGACCCTGGTTGCCTTGATTAATGTTCAGAGAAGTTCCAAAAAGAAAAGTTAAGAGGATGTATATACAGAAAAGGGAGAATGAATTAAAAGTGCTTCGCTTTGTATTTTGGTTAACTGATCCTTAAGTAGTTCTTTCCAATTTATATTCTATTGTATATCATTTCATATCATAGCATATATCATATCATCGCATAGCATAGCATATATCCCTACTTGTATCTATTCTTGTCCTGTATGTTCTATTGTGGAATGTGGGTATGTTGGCTTTCTATCTGAGTATAAAGGGGCTAATTCTCTTATCTAGTATCTTTTTCCCAGGCTTTCTTCTGACCCCTCCCCTTTCCCTGTCTCCTTCCCCTTGACCTTTACTATTCAGAATAGACCATACATATGCTTTTTTAGAATTTAGAGTGAAAGGGTACTAAAGAATCATGTTGCTTTTCATCCTTCTCTTAAAAACATCGTTTTGTTGGTGGTTGTAGCGGTAATGAAATAGCTTTTCCTGTGTCCCAAACAGTGTGGTAACTTCTGTTCTGTGCAGTGTTACCTCATTGAATCTTCCAAGCAACCTCATGAGGTCTGTACTGTTTAATCTTGAGTTTTACATGATAAACTTGAGGCTCAGAGATAATGAATACTGACTGTACCCAGTCTCTTGAGTTGGTAAGTTGGAAATCCCCAGGCTGGCTGGTTGTGTGCAGACACTGTGCTCCCTGGCTGCACAGTTTTAATATTACTGATTTTTCAAGCACAGAGTTTCCTTTTGTTTTCAGTAAAAAGGGCTGAAATATAAATGCAAGTAAATAATGGAATAAGCATCTTCTAGGTATTGGATGGTGCTTTCAGTAACAGTGTGGAACCTGCTCTATGAGCTGGGGTATCAGGATGGAGGGCAGGGTGGAGAGTGGAAGGCACCAATGATCTTGCAACATGGCGTCAGCTTCAGTGCTGGGCAGATTTGTGGTCAGTAATTGATCTGAACACTGTTGCTCTCTTAACCAAAGGTGAGAAGTTGTCAGATGTCAGGACTATGACACATATTCGCCAGGCTGTAGAAGATGGGACTTGTGGCATGATATATCAAAGAAGAAAGGAAATTTGGTGTCTTAAGGATATAAAAAAAGGCAGATTATCTCAAGCTTTAAGAAAGGAATCATTTTTATGACTAATTTTGCCTTCATTGTAGCCAGGATGTTATAAATTACACATCAGCTTGCTTGAGTGGTCCTCCTGTGGCTATCTTGGTGGCTTAAAATTATAATATATATGTATATATGTGTGTAATAGTGCATATATATGTTATTAGAAATATATATATATATATATATATATCAGACACAAAAACACCTAAAAACACAAAGTAGCATGAACCTTTTAGAGCCAAATGCATTACCATAGAGTACAACAGGGGTTTCCAATTTGCGATCCCAAATCTGAGTTACTTCTAAGAAAGCAAGTAACCACATCTGAGACATTATCTTTTCATTTTGAAAACATTGCTTTGGAAGACCCTCTATGGACTATTCAAGAACTCAGAATGGACCTGAAGACCTCATTCTTCTGTTGCATCGAAGATGTTATTTTATGGTAGGTTGTGGGAAGGATTTAATGTGAAATGATTGTTGGTTAAAAAATACGATTTAAACACTTTTTTTGAATTCAATAATTAGATCCCATGAGACTATATATTGGCAAAATAGATACAGGACTATACAAATCAGGAGGCAAAATAAATAAGGATTTCAACAAAATTTAATATATGACCATCTCTCTTTTACCACTGATATTTACAGATACATTATTTATTTAAGATTGCTAAATGTTGGATTGACTTATAAAAAGTAATGTATGGCCAAGTGGGGTGGCACATACCTGTAATCCCAGTACTTGGGAGGATGAGGCAGGAGAATCACAGATTCACGGCCAGCCTCAGCAACTTAATGAAACCCCCAGCAACTTAGACTGTTTCAAAATAAAAAGTAAAAAAAAAAAGAGAAAGAAATCTGGGGGTGTAGTTTGGAGGTGGAATGCCCCTTGGCTCAGTCCACAGCAGACACACACACACAATAAAATAAATAAAATAAATTAATGTATAGCCTTGTTCAAAATGGGAATCATTCTCAGGATAGTTTTAGGTATATTAAAACACAAAAGCACTTACTCTAAATTCTTTCCTGAGTTATAAAATTACTTTTAACATAAAATAAAATCAACAAAAATATTTTTCTTTACATATTTGGGAAAGGAAGCATATCAACTATTTGCTGTGCTTTATAATAACATGTTGCTTTTAGTTACTACCTGTCTGCACTGAAGTCATTTCCCCTTTAATGCTTGTTTTCTCCAAGAAGGAAATAGAAAGGAGGGCAAATGTGTTGTTAGCCAGTTGGGCAATGCCTCCGTTTAAATTTTATTCTTGTTTACTTGAAACAAGAATGCTTGTTTAAAAGAAAGTATAAATGACAACTCAAAGGGTAGAACTTCTTTTTAATAATGAGCCTAGTGTAACTCTTTATTTTAATTTACTTTAGATACTGGGGTTGAAAATTGAATATTGAACCCTGGGGCATTCTACCTCTGAGCTACACCCCTAGACCTTTTATTTTTTATTTTGAAACAAGGTCTGCTAAATTGCTGAGGCTGGCCTCAAACCTGGGATCCTCCTGTCCCAGCCTCCTAAGGACTGGAATTACAGGTGCATGCCACCACACCTGGCTCAGTGTAACTGTAAACACATTTCTCCCTCCATGGAATCCCTACCTCTCATCTCTCCTGTTTCATGGATATCACATATACCACTGCTAGATTCACCTTAAGGAACACCTTGAATCGTCACTACTGTGGCTTCTCTTTTGTGAAATGCTTATTCTCTGTAGTATCTAGTTTTGGTAGCATCCCATTTTTTCTGTAGTAAAGGATCCTCAGTACACTTTCATGACTTGCTCAAGGTCCAGACTCACTATGTCACTGTCCCCATCAAGCTTCTTCCCTTCCAAGGTTCTTTCTAGTTATCAAACCATGGAAATACTATGATGGTTTCTGTGAATACTTGTTATTGTCTACTTTTAAAATGTAAACAAAAGCAAACAAAGATGTCACAAAACCAAATCTTTATTTCTTTTTGTTTTAACTCATAATTTTCAACACCTTAAGCATTTTCTCATTCATTCTTCATGAAGTTTACTTACTGCCAGGGTTTGGGAATTGCCCAGCCTAAGTGAAACACCATGCTATTAGTGTGAATAATAGATTATGCCATGAAAATAATCCTTATGCCTACAGGTCATTTGATCTTAGAAATTAATGGTTTATAATTGAGGTAACAGAAAGATCATGTGACCAAGCCCTTTCCAATTTTTCCTGCTAAAGCACTCATATTCCACACTTACATGAAGGGCATCTCACCTGATCGGCCTTTCCAGAGGTCTGGCTTTCCTCTACATGTTGTTTGAGAGTAGTTCAGAGTTACCATCCTTGTTCCTTTCATAGTCCTGGGCAAGAAGACTGACTGTCCCAGTGTCCCAGTCTTACTGCCTTGGGAAGCATGAACGCTTAGGGAGCATTTTAATTAAATGTTGCCCAAGGCCTTTATTCTTGCTGAGAAAGTAAACAAAGCTTAAACAGACCTTAACAGAAAAAAAGACTCTTCTCTTAAATGTCATTTATTTTTTTAAAGTTACCCTCTGCTGTTTGCTCTGAAGTATCAGAGACTTTTTTTTCCCAGCTATGTATTTTAAATACAAATATAATCAACTGATTAGAAGTTCCTTCTAAAGGATTTTAGACTGCTCTTTTAAAGCATCACTGGACATAGCAACTAAGGAAGATTTGTGGATTATTATTTGGCTGGGACTCACTATCAAAGATTACTCCCTTTACTCCTCATCTCTAATACGGGGTGGTTGGGGGAACTTAACTTTTTCCTTTAGATTCACTATATTTCCAATTGGAAATATACCACTATATAAAGAAAAATCTCTGTAACCAGTAGCTTACGTCTAATGTATTTTCTTCCTTTATTTTGCACATGCATTTTGGTTATACTTATGTAATCTTATTACATTAATGTTAGATTATAAAATCCTTTACATCATCCCTAAGGCTAAGTGTTATTTCATCAGCTTTCTCTTGTTAACTCTCCAATGTGTTCTCTTATCTGCCATTCTGAAGTTACTGAAGTCTTTCATGTTTTAGGATTTTCTATGTAGTATTTAATACCATACTTTTCAGATTAACAAATGGACCCAATTGCTTCTAAAGTATTTGATCTAAAAAAGATATCCTGAAATTGAAGAGAAAGAAATTGATTATATTATTTGAAAATATAACAAATTTACCAGTTAAGATAAATTTATCTATGTGCCCCAACATTTGGAAACCCTTTATTAGTTCCATTTTATAAATGAGATAACTTGTGGGGGAAATAGAAGTGTAAATAAATAGCTATGGTACAAAATAATAGACACCTTAACAGAATAGGAATAATAGGTTCCCTAGAGCATGGAAGAGGGCTAACTCCTCTTTGGATAGGAGTGAAGGAGAAAGAGAGAAGGTAGCTGGGGGGAAGGCTGCACAGAGACATATAGTTGTCTTGATTACTTATGGATGAATAAGACTTTCACAGCAGCCAAGGTGGGGAAGAGGGGTCTAGGCAGGGGTACAGCATCCACAAGTGTAATGAAAAGATATTTTGTATATTTGAAATTGCAATTATTTAATTCTGAATTATGGTTATTGTAAGTTGGGGAAATTCATTAGAAAAGTAAACAAGGTTTAAATTAAATTATGAAGTCAATTTTTAAATCGATGTAAAAAGCTTCGAATTTATTTCAGTGATGAGAATTCAATGAAGAATTTAAGCAGGGGATTTACATGATTAAATTTGATCTGTGGAAAGATAATTCTGACTTTTACTTTGGACAAGTGGAATAAGACATTGATTGATCAATTTATTCTCCTGCCTGAAAAAGGTCATAAAACAGATAAATTAGTGAAACAATAGTCCTCAGGACAGTTGACATCAGATAGTGAGGGAAAGTGTCACCTAAGTGACAAGAAACCAACCAGTGGGTTCCATGATGGGCTCAGCTTACTGCCTTGAGAGTTTCTACGGTACAACATTGGGAGAAGGAACCATGTTGAAACCTGGCAGACTCCCTGAACTGGAGACATGGGGCTGAGAGTCTAGGACACTGAAGTAGCCAGAGTTTGCAAGGCATACTACTGGAGATGAGGTAGGTGTACAAAGAGAATTCTGGAGATCTGCAGAGTGCCTACCCCCACCAATTATTCAGCAGACTGTTGACCAATGCATGTGAAATTCTTTCCCAAGGGGGAAAGAATCATTTAAAGGGATTAAAGGAAACAGTCCCTGTAACTTGCACAGGGCTGATGATAGTGTCTGTTACTACCAACCAGAGAGGAAAGCGCCATAATTCACGGGCATCCCGTAGGGTATTTATAAAAAATACTTCATTGAGAAAAAATTGAATCTAGGTTAAATCTTAAACTGGTCCCAACTGAAAAATCTTAAAACCAAGATCTGAAGGTATCAACATATTTTTAAAAAATCTTAACTATATCCCAGAAGAAAAAGCAAGAATATTTGTTGGAATACAAAAATATCCAACATCCCCAAAATAAAATTAACAATGTCTAGCATAGAAAATTACCAGGCATTAAAAAAAAGCAGAAAAACAATACCTATAAATTGAAACTGATTTAGAATTGACAGATATTAGAGTTAGCAGACAAGAACATTTAAACGAGTCTTTAACTGTATTCCTTTATATTAAAAGAGTAGGTAGTAGTACACCAAAACAAACAAACAAAAACAAAGCAAAACAAAAAACAAACACAGATTGGATTTCTTGAGATGAAAATTACAATGTCTGAAATGAAAAATAGACCGGATGGGATTAACAGCTGACAAGACATTACAGAAAAAAGATCAGTGACCTTGAAGTCATAACAATAAAAACTATCCAAAAAAGAAACAGTAAAAAGATGAATGCAAAGAGAATTGTGGCATCAAATAATGTTTTTTTCCAGGAAGGAATAAATAATCATTTTTTAGTGGCTAGTAATTCTTACATTGTGCTATTTCCTAATATTTCTTAGATGAAGCACTGTTTAGAGTAGCCCATTTATTTGTTTATGGTCTGCTTTGCTTGTTTTGATAAACTGATCCTGAATGAGGTACTGTGACTTGAGCCCATTTATGAGCTGACACTGGGACATGCCTGATTTCTGATGTGGCATTTTCCAGCCATATCCAGCTCAAAATTGTGGCTACTAGCTATATCATCTAAAACAAAGATTGGATGCTTGTCATTGAACATATGTATGTATACATGCAGTTGGAGGACACTGTTCTCCCATAATTGTCCTCTAGGTAGATTTTTGCTTTTGGACTTTGGAATTTTTAGTAATATTTTTTCATGCATTAAAATAAACATCCAAAGGCTGGGGGTATAGCTCAGTGGTACAGTGTTTGACTAGCATGGGTTAGGTCTTGGCTTCAAGACTGTACCAAAATAATTAGTGGGACATACATTATTTTAAAGGTACAATATATATTTCCATGAAAATGTTCAATTAAAATATTAACTAAATATCACTAAATCTCTTTTAAATTTCTCTGAATTGACTGCACTAATGTCTAATAATCACTAAATTTTCCATATTGTACAGTTTGAGGTCATATTTTCTTTTTTTTTTTTTTTTGCGATACCGGAGATTGAACGCAGGGGCATTCTACCTCTGCGCTATGCCCCCGGCCCTATTTTTTATACTTTATTTTGAAACCGGGTCTCACAAAGTTGCGGAGGGCCTCACTAAAGAGAGAGAGAGAGAGAGAGAGAGAGAGAGCTGAGGCTGGCCGCAAACCCGGATCCTCCAGTCTCTGCCTCCCAAAGTACTGGGATTACAAGTGTGCGCAACCATGCCTGGCCTGAGGTCATAATTTCTGATAGAAAAATGAATTGCCCTCAAATAGAAAAGAGACAAAGCTCAAACACATGCTTCTTCTTTCTTTGAAGAATTTCTCTTTTTCTTTCTTTTCTTTCTTTCTTTCTTTCTTTCTTTCTTTCTTTCTTTCTTTCTTTCTTTCTTTTCTCTCTTTTTCTCTCTCTCTTTCTCTCTCTCTCTCTCTCTCTCTCTCTCTCGATATTAAACTATTAAACTCAAGGGCATTCTACCTCTAATCTACATCCCCTGCTCTATTTTATTTTGAAACAGGGTCTCACTATGTTGAGGAGGGCCTCACTAAGTTGCTGAGGCTGGCTGTGAACATGTGATCTTCAGCCTCTTAGGTACTGGGATTATAGGCATGTGCCAGCATGCCTGGCTATTGTTTGTTTGTTTATTTAGTGGTATTGGGTATTGATCCAAGGGGCATTTCATCATTGAGCTACATCCCCCAGCCCTATATTATTTTTGAATTTTGAAACAGGATCTCCCTAAGTTGCTGACATTGGCCTCGAACCTGTAATCTACCTATCTCAGCTTCCCAAGTACTGGGATTACAGGTGTGCACTACAGTGCCCATATTCTCTTTATTTTGATGGATTAGAATGGCAATTGATCTTCTTTCCCTTGTTACAGTATCATACCAAATTGATGAGGTATTTTGAAGCAAAATGTTTTTACTCATAGATATCTTAGCACATTAATATTTTACAGACTACTTATTTTCTGTTTATCTGAATATATTTTCTTTTTAACTCTGAAAATCTGCTGACTTGTCATTACTTGGCTCCTTGGACAGGAGGTGAGGGGATGGAGTCAGATTTCTATGTATTTTTTCAAAATTATAAAAAATGTAAATTTTAAAAAGAAAAAGATCAACTTTCTCTTCCTTCTGAAAGGAAGAAAATAAACTTTTCCAAGAAGTAGAAAATCTTTTAAGAAAATCACTTCTTTTCTGCTTACATCAGTAGACACAGGATAGAGCTATTTCATTTTTATAGCAAAGGCTAATTTTTAGATGAAAACCTGTTTAATTACCGTGGTTATTCAAATGAGTGGTGGGGGACACATTTTTTTTTCATATCATATTAGATTTTTGGCAGTTTTCCACCACTTTGGAAAGGAAGGGAAATCCAACCACACAACTATAAATGCCTTTATTGTCTACCGCCTAGGCCAAATCATGTGCCCTGTGGACTTTCAGTAAATATTGCTTGATGACACTGTGTGTGTGAAGCACTCTCAGGTTCAAACTCCAGAGCGAGTGCTTAACATTCTCACCCAGCTGTAATTACGCATTTGCAATTTCCATTCAGTTCTCAGTACTACTGTTTACAAACTGCTGCATTGTGAAAAAGCTAAATAAAGGTATATAAATAGTGGATGAATAAGTAAAGAAATTCTGAATGAACTCAACAAACACAAGATGCAGAATTGCTTCCTAATATAATGCCTAGTAAACATTATAACACATCATTTGTCAGCTTTATTAATTTCCCTTGAGGTTGGACATTTAAATATATAAAATGATTTCAGCTGTTACATAATATATTTTCCTTGGATGATTCATAAATCATTGATAAAAGTCAGCATTATACTAACATGAAGAATTAGAGTGATTTCTTTTGGACAAACACCTCTTCTGTGCCTTGTAGGCATTTATAAATTATTATTTATTGTATAAAACACCCTCGAAATATGGGCGACACATCACTATTATGTAGTATTATTGTATAATAAGAACAGCATTAGACTATTATTAGTAAATAGATGTTAGTTCTTGCAAACTATTTAATAACTGTTTGATTCTCTGAGAATCAGTTTCATTATATGGTAAAAGAAGAGCTTGATTAGTTGGGTGCAGTGGCATATGTCTGTAATCCTAGTACTTGAGAGGCTGAAACAGGAGGATCGCAGGTTTGAGGCCAGACTCAGCAAATTATTGAGACCCTCAGCAACTTAATGAGACCCTGTTTCAAAAATAAAAAGGACTGGGGGTGTAGCTCAGAGGTAGATTGCCCCTGGGTTCAATCCCCAGTACCAAAAAAATAAAAATAAAAATAAAAAAAGAGAGAGGTAGATTACTTCATCTCTACTGTTATTCCAGAGTATAAAGTCCATGAAGATTTTAATTTTTTCTTCTATTGGAGAGTTTTATATTTTATTTTCATGTCTTCATACTTAGGAAAAATAATTTATTAATGAAAAAATCATTGATAACAGTAGTCTTCTATTGTATTGTTTAAACAATTATTTAGTTAAATTCTTTACTTCTTTTTTTCAGAGCTGGGGATTGAACCCAGGGGCATTCTATCTCTGAGCTACACCCTCAGCCCTTTTTTTTAATTCTTTAGTTTGAATACAGGGTCTCACTAAGTTGTAGAGGGCCTCTTGAAGTAGTTGAGGCTGGCCTCGAGCCTGCAATCCTCCTGTCTCAGCCTCCCAAGTACCGGGATTACAAGTATGCATCACTACGCCTGGCTTAAATTCTTTACTTTTTAACTGTATGTTTGTCATTTTGTAGCTAAAGTTTTAGTGACTTTTAAAGATGCAAATTGGGGCCAAATGGTAATAATTTTCTTTGATTTTTCTAGACCCTGTAGGTATTTGAGAAATTTATGAAACATTTTCTTTCCTCTTTGACCTTTTAAGTTATAGTAGCAATTTATATTCCTTGTAAAAATTTTTAAGGTGTAAAATTTTCTTTTTTTCAGTCCTTAGTAGTTTTAGTTATATATGTTTTCTTTTGGGTCTTTTCCTATATATGGAAACGTATACACACAACATTAGGCCTCTTATTTTCTCTGTAATTCAAGTAATACCACACTATGAGTGGCTCTCAACTTGGGCTCTACATTGGAATCATCTGGTAAGCTTTAAGAATATATGAGCCGGGCGTGGTGGCGCAAGCTTGTAATCCCAGTACTTGGGAGGCTGAGACCGGAGGATCCGGGTTCGCGGCCAGCCTCAGCTACTTAGTGAGGCCTCTGCAACTTCGTGAGACCCAGTTTCAAAATAAAGGATAAAAAATAGGGCCAGGGGTGTAGCTCAGAGGTAGAATGCCCCTGGGTTCAATCCCCAGTTCTGCAAAAAAAAAAAAGAATTTATGGATGTCCGGGTCTCACCTAAAGATATTCTGACTTAGCTTGGTGTGGTGGCACACACCTGTAATCCCAGTATTTGGGAGACTGAGACAGGAAGATCATAGGAGGTAAGCTTCAGCAACTTATCAAAGCTTTCAGCAACTTAGTGAGATCCAAAATAATAATTAAAATAGGGCTGGGGGTGTAGCTCAGAGGTAGAAAACCCCTGGGTTCAATGCCCAATACCCCAAAATAAAAACAAACCAAAACAAAAAGATATTCTGACTTAATTAGCCTCAACATCAGTATTTTTAAAAAGTTTAAAAAAAAACACAAAGCAACCAACAAACCTCCCTACTGATTCTAACATGTGCCAGGTTTGAGATCTCTGGGAAGCTTTTACAGTTTGTATTTTTTACTTCAGATCACTCAGGACCGCGCTTTCATAACTAAACGTACATCATGCCTTCATTAACGGCCATTCAGATACTTTACTCATGGCCTTTACAAAATAAAGAAGCTGCAATAAATGTACATGCATTTTTTTGGTTCCTGTGGAAATTATCTCGGGGTAGAATCTTACAAGGGAAATTGTTGGCTCAAACAATATGGGGAAATATGTTACCTAAATCTTTTACCTATATATTATTGTTTTCTTTTAGTCTGATTTTGCAGCATCATCATCTTCCTCTTTTCTTAAATCTGGAGTAAAAAAATATAGCACAGTAGAGTTGAATGGAACCAAATGTTATCTCCGTACATTTCTCACCAGAGAGGAAAACTTGATGTAGTCGGCACCCACGGTGATCCAGCCTCTTCTCTACCAAGAGCTCCGTGGAGGCTCCCCCAAAGCTGGGATGGTCCAGTGGTTTTCTTTTTTTCATATCAAGTTTAGAGCTGCCTCTTCATAGCTTTTTCATGTCCAGGAGAGTCTTGCAGAAACGATTTTTGGAGATGCTGTGTGATGTTGTCAAATATCAATCATACAACTGAAGTCATATTCCTGGTTTGGAGACCAGGACTTGTTTTCTGGCCCTTCCCCTGCCCCACTGCAGCTTATTCCTGCTTTTCTTTTATTTTTCCCTGCAGTACTGGGCATTGAACTCAGGGGTACTCTACCACTGAGCTACCTCCCCAGCCCTTTTTATTTGTTTATTTTGAGACAAGGTCTAAGTTGCCCAGTCTACCCTTGAACTTGGTGATTCTCCTGCCTCAACCTGCCAAGAAAGTGGGATTGTGGACATGTACTACCACACCCAGTTCCACAGCCTATTCTTACTATATGTTGTAGTAGCTAGCTACTGCTCTGTAACAAGTTTAACAACTTAACATTTATATCTTATGGTTTCTGTGAGTTGGGAATATGGGAGTAATTGGACAGATCTGTTCTGGTTTGGGATCTGGCATAAGGTTGTAGTTAAGATATTGGCCAGAAAGCCGGGCATGGGGTGCATGCCTATAATCCCAGTACTTGGGAGGCAGAGACAGGAGGATTGCAGGTTCAAGACCCTCTTTCCAAATAAAAAATAAAATAGGACTGGGAGTGTAGCTCAGAGGGAGAATGCCCCTGGGTTCAATCCCTAATACAAACAAACAAACAAACAAACAATCCCTAATACAAACAAACACACACAAACAAACAAACACACAAACAAACAAACAAACAAACAAACAAACAAACAAACAAAAAGATGTTGGCCAGAGCTGCAATCATCTTAGGCTTGACTGGGGAAGACTGTCTTCTAGGCCTGCTCATGTGGCCCCTGGCAGGACTGGTCATACCCACTAAGCTCACTCACATGGCGGCTGAGATGCATTGGCTCCTCATCATGTGGCTCTCCTTAGGCTGCCTGAGTATTCTCAGAACCTGGAAGCTGGCGATGAGAGAGAGAGAGAGAGAGAGAGAGAGAGAGAGAGAGAGAGAGAGTAGTTTGGAAGTGCCATCCTACCTCTGCTGCATCCTCTGTTTGCTAGAAGCAGTTGCTAGTCTAGCCCTCACTCCAGGGGAGTGGATTATGCCCACCTCTTGGGAGGAAGAGTTATAAAGTCACCATTCATGTGTTGAAAGCTTATTTAGCATTTACTAATGACAAAATTCATAATTTTGGCTCAAAGGGCATTTTATTTCACTTCCTGGTCCTAAAAAGATGCTAAACAATCTTTTTATCAAACTGTGCAACTAAAATAAACTTCTAAAATTCATATGGGAGTATAAACAATATCTTAGACACTGCCTAATTTATAAATAGGAGATAATATCAGCACCCAAAATTTTAACTTATGCTTCCTCATACCCAATCATGAGATGCCTTTAGCCATTAAGTGATTATATATTAATTTATTCATCATGTGATCCCCATCTCCACCAAATAGCCCATTCTTTTGAGTGTTTCATAATGGCCTGTGCTTTTAGTGCCAGACTCATGATCCCTAAAATCTGAATGCCTAAATTCCAGATGTTTTTAATCTCTAAACTGTCAGGGTGTTACTGGGAACATAAGGTAAATGCCTTGAAGCAAAACAATAATGTGTTTTTAATGAAGAGGACTTTCAGTATTGCTGAAATCTGAATCAAGAATTTCCCTCTCTTGCAATAGCCTTTTCATGCCGCCCTTTGTAATGAAACATATGGCTCACATCACTGTAAAATATGTAGAGCAGCAAAAAGGAAAAACATGCTTCACATATGTGTCATATCTAAAGTAATGCTATATGTACAAAACCATAGAGGAATAAAACCTAGCTGCAGTCCTGAAATAATTGATGATAGCATATCCTTAATTTGTTTTAAACACTGCAAATGGTTTCACATTTTCAAGTAATTAACACTCCCTTCACTTTTAGTGTTTGCATTTCATTATTAAGAAACAATCCCCCAATAATTCTTAATGAATGCTTGAAACGGTGATATTTAGAAAGCATTAGCTTTCTGAAAATACATGATCAGGGGAGAATAGTTTGGCCTTGAATTTTCCATATGTAGTAAGCTAATGAGATGGAATTTATAAAAAAGAAAATGTATTTTGCAGTTTTCAATGAAGTGCATATGATCTTAGTCTTTGTGCATATGGTCCCATTTTTTATTTTTCTTTGATATGAGTGATAACTTAAGATCTAGAAAAATAAATGTCTGCCCTCAAAAATCAAATCCCCAAAAAAGATGTGGTCTTGTTTTTTTTCTTTTGAAATACCTTTCTGCTAGATCATCTTTGTTTTTCCTATTTTTCTTAACAAAAATGATATTTACAACAATGTACTATGTATTACATATATGTTATATATAATATATACTTCACATATTATATCAATACATAATTATTGCTATTACTATTATAATCAGGGCCCTATAATTTGAATGTGGTGGAATCAGTGTGCTCCACTTGTCTCTAAGCTAACAAGTGAGAAATAGAGAACGGGTCTTTTCTCCTGTAGCGTTACCTAGCTGGAAGCCATCTTTGGCAGGCCATCCAGGAACCTGACTAGAGACTGCTGCTGCAATGTGTGTTTGTAGCAAGGTGAGGATCCTGAGTGTACCTGAGCTCTCAGGTTGGTTGTCGACCACCGAGGACCTTGGAAAGCCTGCCTAACTGGGCGTGTCAGGGTCCTGTGGGAAGGGGCCTCTACCTCATGCGTGGAGGCAGGCAAGTCCAGTGAGGACCCTGGCCCCATGGCATACAGTGCTCATTCTCACCACGGGGAGGCACTTGGTGGGGAGCCCTGAATTGGATCACTTATCTATATAGCTGTATCTTTGGGCACCATAAAAATTTCTCCCTGCCATAAAGAGAGACATTTTTCCTCTGGGTTAACTGGGACAGAGGAGGTGGAGAAAGTGCTTTTAATTTCAAGGGTCAGAAGTTAGGAGAAAAACCATAAATATTTCCTTTCCTGAGCACTCGTCATGTGCAGCAGGCCATTAATTTTGAAAGAGGTTTTCTACTGAAGGAGCTCGCTCGTCTGGTGACATGATAGGTTGGCCTGTATTGCTTTCTCTCCTCCAAGCCAGAGAGATGCTGCTGAGGAGAACATTTTTTTTATTTCATTTTATCACTACGGAAAATATGAGAAATTGGATCAAATTAGAAAACGGTAAAGGATTTATGCTAAGGAAGAGTTACTGTTATGTAGGTTGCCTATCAATGAGGCAGATTTCTCAGGGTTTAAGCACTACATGAAGATGATATCTATCAGTTTTACTGATATAGCCCCAATAATAACTGTACTTAATCTTCCATTTTGTGCATGAACAAATTTCCCAAAAATCAATCTAATTTCAGTATTCAACCTTGAATCTCTCTTACCTCAATGAAGTTTACATATGATATAATCCAATTGAATGCAAAAGGAAGATTGAGAATTGTAGTTATATAATTTAATATATAAAGATTATATATGGACACACACATATAATCTTATGTGTAGGTATGTATGTATGCATGCACACACATATTTCTTGGACATAAATGGTTTAGAAATCAGTACATTTATTTTTGGTGTTCAGTCTTATTCTCTCTACTCTTTCTCCCTAATAGGTATTTTTAATACACCTTAATTGGGCTTCTGAGTTTATTTGACCATCTGTGAATTATGTGTTAATGATACCTCAGGGACCTTGGTTTATAGCTCACCAGAGAAAAGAGGAATAATGGACTGTGTTTCTACTCTGAGGCCACTTTGCAAATATCTTTTAAACTAAAATTTGGTAACACCATCTTCTATCTTCCACTACAGTGGCAGTATCTAGTGACCTTTAAAATGATTTTTTTCCTTCGGATTCATCCTCTTTCCATTTTCTTTTCTTTAATAGACCCCACATCTTTTCATTTACCCTTTTTGCACCATGATTATTATTCACAGTACTATTATGTGTCTGTAAAATTCTCTGTGTCAGTGAGCTTTACTGTTAGTGATTGGTTGTATGTTCTTAAGGCTGTAATGCCTTAGAATATATATTTGATGTATTGGAGTTTTTTCACTAACCTTTGCACCCCTGCTTTTTGGCTTCAGCTTTGGGTTTTAAAATCTCATGAAGGAGCTTCTCTCCTAAAATTCTTATTTAGCATGATTGCCTACTCCATCCACAGTCAACGTAAACAATTACAATATTTTGTGGTATATAGCCTTATGAAAATAACCATACAAAGGAATGTTAAGATAGAAGTTTTTATTTTAAGTTTGTCAATTGCAATATATTTTTCTTATCTTTTTCCTTTTTTAAATTTTTAAAAATTTCTTGTGGTGCTGGAGATTGAACCCAGGGGCATTCTACCTCCAAACTAGACCCCTAGCCCTATTTTATTTGGAAACAAGATCTTGCTACATTACTGAGAGCCTTGCTATGTTGCTGAGGCTGGCTTCGAACCTGTGATCTTCCTGTCTCAGCCTCCCAAGTACTGGTACTACAAGTGTGTGCCACCATGCCCAGCTCTAGATTATTCATTTAACTGCTACTTTGGTTGTTAGATTGTTATGTTTGTTTTTGTTAGAGTGTCCTGATCTCTTTTTATAGCTACCTCGTTAAAGGTTATTATTTCTTTTCCCCACATTACTTGTTAATTCTGTGTTTATAGCCTGTGAGGTAGCACATTCCTGTAATCCCAATACTTGGGAGGCTGAGACAGAAGGATCAGAGGTTTGAGGCACCTATCTGCAACTTCATCCCTCAATTAGCATACAAAAATGTTAAAAATTGCTGTCATTGCTTTCCAAAGTTATATTTTTCTGAGAAAAGACTAAAGATTAAATGGTTTTATTCATAAAGTAAAACATAAAGTTGTATGCCTACTATGTGGAAGGTACTAGAAGTAGACGTAGTCCCATCATCTAAATTCATAATCAAGGTCTGAGGATGTAGCTCAGGGGTAGAGTACTCACCTGGCACGCATGAAGCCCTGGGTTCAATCCCCAGTACCCCAAAAACAAACAAAAAGGATAGTACAATTTCTTATCTCAGCTTTCTTTCCACTTTACTTATAACAAATAAAAAGTATATATTTTTCCTAGAGAGAAGCCAGACCACTAAGGATAATAACCTGAAAGGCCACTACATTCTTCAAACCCATGCAAACATCAAAGAGAGATATGCATTACCATTAAGAATCAAAGTCATAGCTCTGCTAGACACACAAGCTGCCTCTGTAAAATATGGACGCACACACACAGAGAGAGAGAAACAGAAAGAGAAGGGGAGAAGAGAGAGAGTATATGTGTGTTCACTGAGGTCTTCTCAATTTTAGCACTTTGGAATGCTAGCATTCAAAAGGACTGTGGAAATAGAGAATATTTAGGTAGATTGGGATATTAATAGATTAGGGATGAAACAGCATCATTGTTATTTTTAATTTAATTGGTCAATTTATAACATAGAATTAAACTTTTGTAAAGCAGTCAGTAGCAAAAATAATACGTAAATAAAAATAAAACAAATAAGGAACTGAACAAAGCCCCAAACACAAATAATAATAATCCCACTTACCTTTAATCTCTTATTTAGGTTCATAGTAATAAAGTTAAGGAGAGAAAAGCTTGTATGACAATATATATGCACACACATAATATACATATACATGTATTTTATATGCATGTAGACATATACATATATTTTAATTCTGACTAAACATTTCCTTTCAAAAAGGTGTCAGGCTGGATATGTAACTCAGTGGTAGAGCACCGACTTAGCATGGGTAAAGCCCTGGGTTTAATCCCCAACTCTACCAGATTAAGAAAAAATGTTAGAGCCGGGCGTGGTGGCACATGCTTGTAATCCCAGTACTTTGGGAGGCGGAGACCGGAGGATCCGGATTCGCGGCCAGCCTCAGCTCTCTCTGTCTCTCTTTCTCTGTCTCTCTTTCTCTCTCTCTCTCTCTCTTTCTCTCTCTCTCTCTACTTAGTAAGGCCTCCGCAACTTTGTGAGACCCGGTTTCAAAATAAAGTATAAAAAATAGGGCTGGGGTGTAGCTTGGAGGTAGAACGCCCCTGGGTTCAGTCCCCGGTATTGCAAAAAAAAAAAAAAATGTTAGGCTGGCCGCCCTTGGCATGGCTGCTCCCATTTGGCCATAAGAAGATAAATCCATTCTGTGGATTGGGAGAAATATAAACTGAGTAACACTGGAAACTGAAGTGACAGATGGCTGTAATTAAAATCTGAAGAGAGTTTCCATCATCACATTGCTAGTGGAATAGGATGGAGAAAAAAAATCAGTGCTTTCTCTAATGACTGGGGCAGCTCCCTGAATAGCCCATGAAACCACTTGGTCCCAGCCTGACTCCTTTGACAGAGATTCTGAGCATGTGCCGTTTGGAAAAGTAGCCAATGAACTTTCTATTGCACATTTTAATTTTTTTAACTTTTCTGTTTCTTGAGCCCTTCCACGTTTTGAGTCATGGTAGTGGATCCAAGCTAATCTATCTATTCTTTCCTGCATTCCTTTATTTTCATTTTAGGAGAACCAGGCATTGGGATTCTAGAAAGGTCTTACCTTGGTCCAGCAAAGCCACCTTAGATCAATGCCAGCTCAATGTACCCTTGAAGTGCAGACCTGAGGAGGATCTAACACTCACCGCCTCTCACATAGTGTAGAAAAGTGACCCAGAGGAACTTTGCCTTGGTGTCTTTTGATGAACATGGTGTCTGGATACATTGGTCAGAGATAGAGGATAGTATATAAAAGGGAAGCAGGTATGAGTTCATGAAGCAATCCTTCCGCTCAGTGGAAAGGCTCATCGAGAGACCTCAACAGAAGAACCAGTGTTCTGAGTGGGATTGGCTATCGTGACCAGGAGAAAAATTTGAACTGATGTTTTCCTTTCTTAGCAGAAAGCAAGAATATTGTTCTTTATCATAGAACAGAAAGTAATGGGATGAGGTAAAAAGAAAAGATAGGGAAACAGAATAGAAAGCGAATCTGATGATTGAGGGAAAAAAATAGAAATTTGAAGAGGATGAAAAAGAATGACAGCAGATTAAAATGCTCATTGCATCCAGAACAGAGTAAGATCGACAGTGCAAACCATTTGAAAAATTCTTATGTAATGGCAGTGTATTGTCAGGTCGCTGGGATGTAGAAGACAACATAATACATTGAAAAAGATGAGAGAGATGAAATGGAGAGAGGGCAGAAGACAGAGACACAGGTAAAAATATTAGTGGTCTCCTGCAAAGAAATAATAGAGCAGGATTAAAATAAAAAACTAATTGAAGGACACCACTGTGAGCTTAAAAATTACCTGATTATACAGCTGCAAAGAGCATCCACTCAGCAACAATACTAATTTAAAAAGCAATTCATACTTGGGACATGTATCTTTGTCTACATCACTTTCTCATAGATGTTCAAATAGAAGAAAATATTATCAACATGGAATTTCATAATTATAATGTAATTTAAAATGCTGTATAATCAACTGAATAAATAACATCCCTAAATCTTTTCACATTTAATGTTAGCTTTAAAATAAATTATTTTAACAAATTTATTTATAAAAATGACAACAGATTACCTAACATTTATTTGGCATTTTTCCATGTGTGTCTCTCATTAACCATCCCATGGAAAGACCATTTCAAAGAATATAAAATGGCCAGACATGGTTGCGCACACTTGCCATCCCAGTACTTGGAAGGCTGAGAAAGGAGTATCTCAGGGGATTAAACCCAGGGACATTCTACATCCAAGCTACACCCTCAGCCCTATTTTGTTTTGAAACAGGGTCTCCCTAGGTTGATGAGAGTCTCATTACTTGCTGAGGCTGTCCTCGAACCTACAATCCTCCTGTCTCAGCCTCCCAAGTGCTGGGATTACAGTTGTATGCACTGATAACTTCTCTGAACCTCTGCTTTCTCACTGAACATGAAGACAAAAACTCTATTTGGTGAAGCTTTTGAAGATGAGATAGTTGCAAGATGGACAGCCATCTGGTGGAATTAAACTGACACAATTGAGCTTCTGTTTCATACCAGCCTTGGATGTGAGGAAGGTTAGTTGTCCTGAATCTCATTCTCCTCCTCTCTAAAACGGGAAATAAATGCTTGCTTGGTAGAAGCACATTATGTAGAATTTCAAATGAGCTTCATAAGTATTAGCTCTTACGTCAGAAATTTTTCTCAAAACAGATTTTGTAAACTGTAAAGTAGGACAGGGTTCACTCTTTTCTTTGTCATTTATTACTTCTTTTTGACATTCCAGAATTTATGGGCCATTCTTTCCAGCATTACTCCAGGCTAGAATTTTAGTTTTTATTTTTCTTCAGGAATATGGTGAGGCTTTGGATCCACAGGTCCATAAACACATAGCTGTTTTTCCTTAAACAGAAGGACCTCCAATACCAAAGCCTAATTTGTATATGAAATAGTGTCAGCACTTCCCATCCTGAACTCACAAGAAAATTCGGCCCTCATGTCCCAAGACATCTGTTATAATGTAATGAGCTAACTTCTGTTCTGTGGATGTAGAATGGTACTGGCTTTGTACCATCCTTGGGAAAACTGAGAAGAGACCCTCAGATGATATCTGGTAGGGCATAATTATCTTGAGGAACCCCAGTTGAGAAAGGCTGACTGAATTTGGTTTTGTTTTTAATGACAATGGAAAGAATCTTATTTCCTCAAAATCTTTCTTGCATCCATGATTTTAATGTGCTTTGTTGCTCATGGGTTTTGATGAGGTAGGGAGGAGGCAGCTGTTATTTTGTTTCACGGGGATGGAAGTGGAATCATGGCGTGGTGGTGTTAGGAATGGTGTCCAGAGCCTTCTTGAAATAAGATGATGACCGAGAGGGAAGTTCCCATTCATCCCAACCACTAGTCTGCATCTGCAGGTTCTGGATTTCCAATTATAAAATAAATATCATGAATTTTATATAGATGTTGATCCTGAGGAAACCAGAGATATCTAATGCCATATAGAACAAAATTGGGATTATGGTATTATGGCAACAGTGTTGTTTGAATTTTTTTTGTGTGTAATGCAGTATTATGATTTATTATTGTCTAGTTCACTAACATCAAAATAGGGACCTTAGATAATGGAGGAGAAACCCCAGTAGAGTGATAGAGGGGGTATAGGGGAAGATGGTTGTGTGTGTGTGTGCGTGGGGGGGGATTAATGAAAGAAACACTTCCACTGATATTATATACATATGTGAAATTATCAGTGCCAATCTCAATACCATGTGTGGGGTAGGGGAGGGAGCCGGGAAGGGGGGAGCTCATCAAGTGCTGTGTGCATGTATGTCCTTATCACTCTGAACTACATTATGATGTGAGATTATAATGCACCAATAAAAGTATGTATATATATTGACCATGTGACAAATATATATGCATATATATTTATGTTTAGAAGATAGCCCACTGCTGTTACCATAGGTCTGACCTGTTTCCTTAAACTGTTCAAGTTTATATGCAAAATTTGGGGGATACTAACTCCAATTCTATCTCTGCTTTTCCTACTGATGGCTTAAGATTCGTTGCCCTTTGAGATCTACTCAGCCAGGTTTGAAGGGCTACCACAAAATGGCTTTACCCACATCTTAAGTCCTTTTTCTTTTGTTTCATGGTACTGGGGATTGTACACAGGGCTGTGCGTAAGTTAGGCAAATGGTCTACCGCTGAGCTATATCCCCATCCCTTAATTCCTTCACAGACCAAAACAATGGTGTATTCACAGAGGTTAGTTTATTGATTTTAGAAAATGTTTCAAGCGTACCAGTGTTTAAATCTTGAGAGATATTGTGTGAATATATGAATGTATCACTTTGAATTTCACTACGATACATAATTACATTGCGCTAGTAAAATTCTAAAGAAAAAATAAATCATATGCTCATTATTGAAATGTTTTTACTCCTCTCAAATCTAGGTTCTACAGATTCTTCAGGATGTTTGTCAAATACTACCAGTTTCACAAGAACTTTCCTGACCATTGTGACCATATTTTCCTCCTCCACACACATGCTGATGTTTATTATTTCAACCATTTATTTGGTTCCTAACACATATGACCATGCTTTGCTGATATTTCACATTCCCATATTTCCAAACAAGCAAATTCATTTAGCGGCAGTGCCTCAGTTTCATCTTCTTTGTGTCTGACATGTTTTAACATGATGTGGGATATGAAGAGTTGACATTGAATAAATATTTGTTTATAGATTCTTTCTTTGGTTTTATCATTAAACAAGCTTCTTCCTGAATATTAATGTATAAAGGAAGAAAATATATGTTTATTTTTAAAATTTTTACTTTTTAGGTGGGCACGGTGGCACACACTTGTAATCCCTGTATTTGGGAGGCTGAGACAGAAGGATCAGATCGCAGGTTTAAGGACAGCCTCACCAAGTAGTGAGACTCTCAGCAACCTAGCCAGACCCTGTTTCAAAACAAAAAATAAAATGGAGCTGGGGTATAGCTCAGAGATAGAATGATCCTGGGTTCAATCCCCAGTGCCCCCCACACAAATAATAATAAATAAATAAAAATAAAATGAGAATATAAATAAATAATTTTTTACTCTTTATTTTTTAGAGTGCTGGGGATTGAACCCAGGCCCTGGCACATGCTAGACAAGTGCTTTACCACTGTGCTATATTAATTTGAGAACTTTTACTTCCTTTTACCTGTTTGTATATGTATCTTAGAGGTTCCTAAATATGGAGTAAGCGTGGGCATTGGACAGTAATTTATTATTAAATCTAGAACTCTAGAACTATACAAAAATCTACCCTCTAGCTGCCTACAAATAAAAAGCAATCAATATAGCTGGCTAGTAGACCCAGTACCTTAAACACTACCACTATTATCTCCATTACACTGTGAGTTGAAATTCATTGTAGATAGGTTTGCTGTAATGTGTTGTTTATATTTCACATTTTTGCATATGGTGTGAAGTAAGACTTACTATATATTTATATATAGTATTTTTTTTCCAGAGACATAGAAATTTATTTAGGAAAGTAGGAAATATGTATTCAAGGGAGAATGCAGGCCACCCTAAAAGTGAGAGAGGCCAACCATATGTTTTTGTTCATACAGGTACTGATTTGACCCAGCACCACTGATTGAAAAGATTATTTCTTTTCAACTGTATTATCAGGACACAGTTGTGTGTAAATCAACTCCCTGAATGCAAGTGGACTGTTTCTGTACTTATTATGTCTATTCTTCTGTTCTGTTTGTCCTAGAGCCAACATTTCACTATCTTAATATTTGTGACTATTTAAGTCTTGGTACTGGTAGTATAAATCCTTTAATATTTGATCTTCCATAAGATTGTCTTGGTTATTTGGGGGCCTTTGCATTTCTTTATAAATGATAAAATCAGTTTTTTTTATTTCACAAGAAAAGCATTTGCAATTTATATTGGGATTACATTGCAATCATAAATAAATGGGGAAAAATGAACATATAATCATCCATTTATTTAAGTCATCTTTAATATTGCTAGTACTATAATTTTTTGCTTAGAAATCATGTCGAGTTTTGTTACATTGATTTCTTGATTATTTATATTTTTATGCTATTATAAATAGCATACTTTAAAAATGTTTGTTTTTTAATTGTGAGTATAGAGTTGATGTTTTTTACATTGACCCAGTATTTGGCAGCCTTTCTAAATTCATTTATTAATTACAGTGTTATCATGTCTCCTCACTTTTCCACACAGCGCAGTAACTAAGTCAAGTTGACTAGCTCCTATCCAAGGACAGACACATCCAACATGCTGTCAGAAACTGGCCTGAGGAATACTCATTGATGTTCAAAATGTCATTCCTTTAGAAAGCTTGAGTGAAAATTACACTGCTTTTAGATTATTAACCCAACTTGAATTGTGGGATTTTTTTTCCCTGGGCAGAAACCATTTCAGCAAAACAGCATCTAAAATTATGCTAACTACTACCTGCCAGTGCATTTGGTAAGATCAATTGAGATCTCAGATACATACGTCACTTCAATTATATCACAAGGAAGGAACGTCATACTATGTGGTTTTAACCAACAGTTAAAGACATTTCAGAACAATTTTAGTGTCTCTGAGCTATGTGCCTGAAAATATTCCTAATTGGAAGAAAGGGCAAATAGGCACAAATACATTCCAACTTACTGATTTTCCTAAATCAGAGAACAACTCTAAAGACCCGAAGGCTAATGACAGTGATTTTACTGCTTGATTTCTGTCACAAGAGGGCCAAATTAATGTAGAAGTAACCATGAGAATCCACTTTGCTTCCCTGAATATTTAAAGTGGGGCTAAAAATACGAAGGAAAACATGCTTTTTTATCTTTGTTCAGTGGTGGATGAAGTAACTATTTAACACATTGGTGTCATTAGATTTTGCTGTAAACCAAACATCCTTTGACTTAGTAATTTGACCCAGCATCCTTCTATTTATTTCACACCTCTTTGGGTTGGCATTTGAGCTGGGCTCAAGTAGGCTGTTGTGCTGTGTTGGCCAGGCCCAGCTGATCTTGCCTGGACTTGCTCTTTAGTCTCTATCATCTGCCAGGTCCTGTAAGGAATGACTGCTCTAAGATGGCTCCTTTGGGTAGTTCATCTCTGCTCCACACAGTCTCTCATCCTCCACCAGGACAGCCTGGGCTAGTCCACATGGTGGTGGTGGCAGGGGACCTCAAATTAACAAGGGGGAAAAAAAACTGTGCACCACTTCTTGTTGGAATTCTTGGGCTTCTTGAGGCTCAAGGAGAGAAAGCACACAAGTTGCTTCTGTCCCATTCCTTGGGCAGAACTGTGTGGCAAGGTCATCTCAGAGTGGGGACCAGAGTCCTCTTTTGAGATTGAGAATAAGGTAAGATTTTTGTTCGGTCATCTTTGACAAGTTCCATATACCAAACTCTATAACAAACTCTAATGTTCTATTATGCATTTTTAAGATACTGTAATATACATTTTAGGACAGAAGGTTAAATACTGGTAATCTCAGATCTATTTGGGTAACGATTAAGAAAAACTAATGAATCAAATGACTTAATGTTGGCGTGTTAAAAGCCTTGCTTCGATACTGGAATAAATCCTAGAGCGAAGACTAAGGCATGAAACCTAAGAGATAACTAAGACTGAAAAGCTAATTTTGGAAGCTAGCCAGCAATTGACTCACAGCAGGACCTTGCTTCTAAATCCTAAAAGAAAGGATTTTTGAATTATTGGAAAGGCTCTGTTTTCTAATAGTCTGAATTCTAGTGTACTATTGGGTATTAGCTTCACTGCTAATATTACAAGGTTTAAAAGGGTCAGAAAAAAAAGACTTTGATGTACTAGACTTCAGAAACTTAAAAAAAAATTATATGAGTGTAGAAAGCCTTTCCGGAATCACAGGTTTAAAAGTGTGGCCGCAGAGCTCCGGTGTGCCCACCAGTTCTTTGTACATGAAAGTAGATTTTTTTTTTCCATTTGCGTTTTTCAGGAACACAAATGAGAACTAACATCAAGTACTTTGCTTTTCAAGTAGAAATTCCAAAGTGTGTTAAACTTCTCCACAGGAGAGTATTGGGAGGAAAAAAGAAATCATCTGGTTTTCTAGGACATGTTGTTGGGTAGGAACAGAGGATGGCAGCTCACACCCTTAAAAGTAACACATTATTTCCGATTGTTTTGAAAAGAATTGGGAAGAGGAGACTACCAGAAGATCAGTGAATAGCGAAACTGGGGAGACTTTCATGGAGGGTCAAAAGACTTCACAGCAGCCCATACTGCTGTGTGCACATAAATGAACTGGAAGTGTCTACAGTAGAGACCTGGGGGTAGGGCAGACAGTGCGGGGAGATTGCCTTTAAAAACCATTGGCACCCAGCCACTGAAGGGCCATCGAAATATAAATCAGACCTTGTCACTCCATAGCATGAAACCCTCAGTATCTTCCCACAGCATTTCAAACAAAACCCAGTCTCCACTGTGGCTTTTAGGCCCTCTGTGATCTGCTCCCGGCCCACCCTGTTTCCCAGCCTACTTTTTATTATTCTTTGCCAGGCTCTCCGTACTCCAACCACACCCACCAACCAACTTCTTTCTTGTCTCTGAGCCTCTGTCCTGGGCAGTACTCATCCATTTTGTCTTGTCATTCAGGTTCCGGCTCACATGCCATCTTTTTAGGGCCCTTTCCTGTCACCCTATCTAAAACTTCTTCTGTCTTCTCCCACAGACCAGTTATCTTCCACCCCCAATACACTGCTTAATTTTCCTCACAGCACTTACCAGGTTAACTATTTTTGTGAGTGTGGTACTGGGGATTGATCCCAGAATCCCTTGCATGCTAGGTAGGCACTCTACCACTGAGCTAACGACCCAGCCCCTTCCCTTTAAGTGATCTCCCTTTAAATTACTTACATTTTTCTGTCTCCATAGCAGAATGTGTTAGTATCAGGGACCTCACTGTCTTGTACTTTTTTCTGTGTCTCTTGAACCTGTCACCATGCCTGGTATTCAAAAATATTCTTCTTTTTCTTTTTTTAGTACTGGGGATTGAACCCAGGGGCAGTCTACCTCTGACCTACATCCCTGGCCCATTTTAATTTTAATTTTGATACGGGGGCTTACTAATTTGCTGAGGGTCTTGCTAAATTTCTGAAGATGGCCTTGATCTTGTAATCCTCCTGTCTCAGCCTTCCAAGTACTGGGATGACAGGTATGTTCCATCATGCCCAGCTTCAAAAATATTCTTGAAACAAAGAATTCATTCTTAAAACAAGAACAATAACAAAACTCAGTTCATGAGTAAAGTTATTCTTGTTTAGCGTAGATGGTTTACAATTATAAAAGGAGGACATTGTATGACATTATCAATAGCAATGGCCTTCCTCCTATGTGGTGCATCATGTCGTCATGGACTATTGCAGGGACACATAGAGCTTTTTACTAGTTACAACAGGTGTTTAAATCCAGAAGGAGATTGGTGGACAAATCAGTACAAACTCTCACTTTTGCCTGTGGTCACCTAAAATATATGTGAGAGAAAAATCCAACCTACAGAATATCTAGGGCAGTAGGCCTCCAGTGATTTGTGTGGCTTACAAAGAACTTCAATTTCTGTATATTTTTATCTCATTAAAAAATTTTTAAGCCTTGTGTGTTTGGCAATACATTTAGTTCATTAGTAGTATAAGAAATTTATTATATAATAAATAAATACACATTTTACTTGTACTTTTAAACATGCTCTAAATTTGTGTATGACACACATGTATTTATCTGTGGGATACACGTACCAATTTAAAGTGAAAAGATTGAGCATGATGAAGATCTATGCAGTGAATAATTTTGACCAAGTGACAGTTGCTATTGGAAGAAGTGAGCATATTTTCTCAAGTGTGGCCTTTCAAAAAATTTCTTTATAAGGTAATGTTATGATAATACCTATGATTAAGAAAATAGTAGAGGAACTATAATAAAGAAAAGAGTCAGTCTATTAAGTTTGGGATAGAAACATCCTTGCATAGACCACAAAAGGTAGAGAAATCCCAAAGAAGATCAAATTTTAATTTGGGGCTTGATCCTCCAACAAATAATAGATATTCCATGTCTCCACCCCATCCTTCCACATCTGCCTGCCACCACCATTCCTGACAAACTCCCAGGGCTTATCCCTGCTCACTCAGTACCTGGCTACTCTTCTGTTTTAGAATATAAAAATGCTTATGTGAGGCATAAACCCAGTAGATACGTTTGTTCAATGTTTTTATCTGGCATTTTCTTTTAGTTTTGTGGGTCATTCATTTAAGATCATATCTTGTTATCTGGGAAGTTTGGTATTGAGAAAGTTACTACATCCAGTTTGCTAGTAGGCTTTTAATGATTTTAAACTCCCCTTTTTATATATCTGTACTGTGTATTTTGTTTGAGTATTTCATAGAAGTATAACAAAAATGACAGTATTTTACAAAGCCTTTTTCAGGAGGTCTTGAATATATCTTTTAAAAAAAGAGTGACTATGGGAAAATATTTTTTTCATTGCTGACACATCTTAGTATGGGAAATGCATAGTGCTTTTATTGCTGCAGGAAATTTTTGTACTTTATTATCAAATCACTTTATAATGCCTGCTGCTTTTGAAAAAAAAAAAACCATTGTGTGTCTTCATTTCTTCTTTGAGTATGGCTGTGTCGCCCTCAGCAACTTTACAATAAAGTGTACTTGGGCTGGCATATTTCCACCTGGGTAACTGTCTTGTATAACTTCATGAATCCACCACCTAACAAATTCCTGTCTCCTCCCAATTAGTCAGCATGTATCCCTGCTAAAATTTAAATTAGAGGAAAAAAAGTTCATAAAAAATAACTTGATGGTATGCCTTAAGGTGGTATAAACATGTACCTGCATGTGATTCATTTAATTACCAACATGTGAGAATTTAAAAAATCTATTTCTGGTTAATCATTTGTCCTTCCAAGGATGTCTATAAACTCTTTGACTCTAAGGTATACAAGTAAAGAATAATGGATTACCTAATTAAAGACTGATTGTTTGGATAATTTTTGACTCTGGGATAAACTTTCTCTTGTGAATTATTTCTTGGTCTAGATAAGGACTCCTGACTACCTTTATCTAGTGAGATCTTCTTACCTTTCCTTCCTTTACCCCACCTTTAAGGTTGCCTCCCTTCTTCACTTGTGCCACTTCTTAGGTTGTCAAAAAAGAAGTCTTTTCTTTCTGTTGCTCATTTTAGAATTAACATGAAGTCACCTAAGCTGACTACCTCTGTTTTAGTAAGTCAGAGATGATGAAAAACAGGTACGGTGCTATATAAAAGAAAGGAAATGGATCTTAAACCCTCCTCTGAGACTAGCCAGATGTGTATCCAGATGTGAGTTTGTGTATCTATTCCATGATGTTCTTTTGCTTCATTCATTGCCTGCTAAGTGAGGGTGTTAGGTCTAAGATGATGTGTAATTTTTTTTCTGATTTTCATCACTCAATGGGTTCATTGAAGAGAGGGATAGTTGTGAAGAGGGTTTGCGCAGTAAAGAGGAGTACAATGTAATGGACTATGGTGAGTGTGCAGATAGAGGAGGACTGTGCATGTTGATTCTCTGGGACTCATATTTATCCTCTCCACCTTTCTTTACATTATGTTTCTGTCTGGGTTAATAGCCATTTATTCAATTTTACCATACAGAAGCCAACTCTTTCACTACCTACACTGTAAATAGAATTTCAGAGGGCCACAGGATTAGTCCCAAGGTCACTATTGGGGAAATGAGTAGCATATTCTTCAATTTCACGTCCCCGCCATCCTGGATGGTCTCTCCCACCATTCTGCTTTCTCTGTTGCTGGCAGTGTTTTGAAAGATTGTTACTTGGTACTGAGTGTCCCTCCTACCCCAAAACTGTTCTCTCAAAGAAGAGCAAAGCTCCCATGTGAGAGTTTTAGACCATGTCTGTTCAGTGACATGTGTCAGTGCAATGTCTGCTCCATTGAACAGCTTCATTCTTCTCATTGGTGATCACATTTATGCCACCAAGGTCTGTGAATTGAACTTTTCCATGACCCAAGCCAACCTTGGTTCTACTTTAGGACAAAAAAGAAAACAACAAAGGAAATTTGTGTATCATCCATAATTTTGTGATCAGAAATTCAAATCTGTTCTGAGTTCAGTATTACAACTTCACTAGAAACACCTAAAATTGGTGGGTTTAGAAAACAGTGCTCTAGAAGTAGATCTTAAAAGTTTGTATTTTTTTGTTTTGAATTTTTCCTCAGTGTTAATGGATTATTCTCAAATTGCGTCTGGGCCTTGACACTGTTGACATGTGGGGCCAGATAATTCTTTGTTGTAGAATATTATCCTGTACATTATAGGATATTTAGCAGTATCCCTGGCCTCTACCTCTTAGATGCCATTAACATCCCTTCCCCTTATGTTGTAACAATAAAAATTGTGTGCATACAACTGCCCAATGTTCTCAAGAAAGGGGGAAAATTGCTCTCTCTTGAGAGGCATTGACCTGGGGGTTTGATTATTCTGAGGATGGAGCTAGAGGTATACCACTTGTGCATAAGCTAAATCATTTTCTTCAGGCTCTAGTAATGAAGCATTTAAAAATGATTAAAAGGCCCTTCATTTCATTTTTAAAATAATCTCAGGGAAAAAAGTAACCAATGCTAGATTACTCTGTTTAGGGAGTAGTAAATTCTGCACAAAGTGGATTAAAAAAAACAATTGTTTTTTATAGTAAAGAGGTAAAATGTATTGCCAGATTTCTTTTCCAATATGGATTGGTGAGTACTAAAACAAACTACCCGTAATATATTTCAAAACATGAAGGCATTTTGAACAAAAGTATCTTGCATCCATTAAAAGAAATCCTTTTCCATTTTTAAATAATGATTACCAGTCGTAATAAACTAGAAATGATGAGTCCACAACCATTTAGAAATTTCCAAAGATTAAAATAATAAAATCTATGTTTCCTTGTTTGGATGGGAAGTGGCTGGACTGTGTATCTATATTTTGTGGAAAAGATCAAGTTTTAACTTTTACAGTGTCTTTTTGGAAGAATAGAATAAATAACAGGGTTCCAATAGTGCGTTGAATAGAGTCGTGTTTTTACTTTCCCATTGCCTGTTCCCACTAGCACCGCCAAAAGCCAGGTAGAAATTATGATGTGCAACAGTCACTTAAGGAAATTAGATGCTTTTTCCAAAGCTATCTTTCATTGTAGTTTGTATGGAAAAAGGTAGATAGGCACTGAGGGTCTTCCCCAACTCCTTCTATCTGTTCATTTCTCAAAGCATACCTTATTTTTACTTCCTAAAGGAGACAGAAACAATCAAAGTTAATAATATCATTTTGTCATTTCTGAAAGTAACTGGTATTTATGTGTGCCGCCACTGTAAAGTTATTATACTACGTAAAGCTCAAACTAATAGCTATTGGCTTTTCTCTCTATGTATTAGATTTAAACATATAAAGAATCTTTTAAATGTCTATATTGATAGGCACTGTTTTATTCTTCAGTAGTCTTATAATTCATTTGATTTCTCTGAAGAATTCTTGTGTGCTTATAGCCACCGGGTATCTTCATATGAAGTTCATAGCCTAAGCCAAAAATGAGATGATTGAATTATTACTTTGAATTTATATGTAATAGCACATAAAATTTTTCTTGTTTTTTCTAATTGTCATAAAAACACGTTTAAGGCACAATAAAGAAAAGTTTAGATGTTTTGAACTGATGTGCTGTTATGTGAAAGAATATGATTTTTAAGGTGTTTCAAGTTTCTCTCCTAAAAAACAGTTCCTCGTATTTTTAAAGTTTGAGTATTTTATTCAGAGATATAGCTGAAGCATAGTTATTTTTGTTGTTTATTTAATTTAATAACCTTCTATTACCCTTCATTTTTTCAGCAATGTGTTTTAGAATTAGCATTAAGGGTTTTTGGCACTGCATACTTAAAATGTATTTTTTATCCTTCATTGATATGAATTGAATGCAGCCATTTCATAAAAAACTATATAACTTTGCAAATTATTCACATGGATGTATAGACGTATGCTTGTCTTTCACATCTCTGTAATGCTGTGTGTCTTTTAGAAGTTCCCATTCCTGTTATATCCCAAATAAAGTTTTTCAGATGTGAGAAATACAGTAAAGTATGAAGCTTGACCTTTTAAAATAAGTCAACACATAAAATTGGACATATTCATGGGGTACTTGTGATATGTCTATACATATACAGAGTGTGTAATGATTAATCAGGGTAATTTGAATTTTTATCACCTTAAACATTTATTATTTCTTTGTGTTGGGAACATTCAAAATCCTTTGTTCTAGCTGTGCTGAAATATATAATAAATTATTGTTAACTGTAGTCACCCTGCTGTATTATAGAACACTAGAGCTTATTTCTTCTATCTATATTTCTGTGCCTGATAACCAGCTTTTCTCTGTCCCTCTTCCCCATATCTTTCCCACCCTCTGATAGCTCTTGTTCTGCTCTCTACTTCTATGAGATACATTTTTTGTAGCTTTCACGTATGAGTGAGACCATGCACTATTTATCCTTCTATGCCTGGCTTATTTCACTTAACGTAATGTCCTGTAGGCTAATTGATGTTGCCGTAAATTGGAGGATTTCATTCTTTTCTCTGGTTGATTAATATTCCACTGTTTACATGTACTACATTTTCTTTAGCCAGTCCACTAATGAGCACCTTAGTTGATTCCATATGTTGACTATGGTGGGAAGTGCTGCAATAAGCATAGGAGGACAGATGTCTCTTTGACATACTATTTCCCCTTGCTCTGGTTATATGTTTAGTAGTGGGATTGTTGGATTATATGGTAGTTTTTTGTTTGTTTGTTTGTTTGTTTTAGTTTGTGGAAGAACCTCTATACTGGTTTTCATAATGGTTGTACTAAGGTACAGTCCCACCAGTGCTGTTTAAGAATTCTCTACATCCGCCGGGCGTGGTGGCGCACGCTTGTAATCCCAGTACTTTGGGAGGTGGAGACCGGAGGATCCGGGTTCGCGGCCAGCCTCAGCTCTCTCTCTCTCTCTCTCTGTCTCTCTCTCTCTCCCTGCCTCTCTCTCTCTCTCTCTCTCTCTCTCTCTCTCTCTCTACTTAGT
>PVJS01007840.1:0-39548 GCA_004027185.1 Glis glis
TTGAACACAGGGGCGTTCTACCTCCGCGCTACGCCCCCGGCCTTATTTTTTATACTTTAATTTGAAACCTGGTCTCACGAAGTTGCTGAGGGCCTCACTAAGTAGAGAGAGAGAGAGAGACAGGGAGAGAGAGAGAGAGAGAGAGAGAGAGAGCGAGCTGAGGCTGGCTGTGAACCTGGATCCTCCGGTCTCCGCCTCCCAAAGTACTGGGATTACAAGCGTGCGCCACCACGCCCGGCCTATTTTTTAATTCTTTATTTTGAAACAGGGCCTCACTAAGTTGCAGAGGGCCTCACTAAGTAGTTGAGGCTGCCCATGAACCCAGATCCTCTGGTCTCAGCCTCCCAAGTACTGGGATTACAAGTGTGCGCCACCACGCCCGGTTCAGGTCTGCCCTTTCTAATCTCTTAACATGTCCGCAGCAGTAAATCTCCCACATCAACTCACAGGCAGGGAAGTCAGTAGGCAAGGATGATTCTCTGGAAAGAATAGCCCCTGACTCACCAGCTATACTTAAAACATTTTTTTCCACTGTGTTTGGTGGATTGCTTTGATGACATAGGCTAGCCATGGTCAGGATGCTGATTTTAATATCTTGATCACCAAGTATCAACACCACCAGTAAAAATAGTAGCAGCGGCCAAGACAACTGGAGCTCTGGAAAAGCTGCCAGGGTCCTCCTTCCAGATAGTTCCAAAGTTTAGTCATCAGTGGCCCAGGCGATGAAGAGCTTGGACCTTGGATTAATACTGCTGTGTTTGAACCTCACAGAGTTAGATTTGGAGGTATCAGGGGCAAATCCTGGACTGCCAGCCTAGCCCCACCTCTTCTACCCTTATCTGCCTGAATCCATCGACACTGGATTTAGCCCAAGTCTAATGTGACCCCAGCCACAAAGCCTTCTCCTGATGGTGCCTGTGGACATCAGACCAGCCTGCCTTCGGATCCTCAAGGGCCTTCAGTGGTAACTCTCTATGAAATGTGCTCCATTCTATGGATAAAGAAAATGTGTCCTAGACGCACAATGGGATTTTACTCAGCCATGAAGACCAACAAAATGATGCCACTTGCAGGAAAACGGATGGAACTCGAGAACGTTATGCTAAGTGAGACCAGAGTCGCAGAAAGTCAGGGGTCCTGTGTTTTTTCTCGTATGTGGAAGCTAGAGAGAAAAATAGGAAACCAAAGGGACTGCAGATAAATGAGGAGAGAGACCAGTAGTAGATTAGGGGAGAGAGGTGGGGAGGGGACATACGAGGCTCAAGGAAGGGGACAGTTCAATAAGGTTATGTCCATACATCAAGTGTCACTAACATGTACGGGGCGGGGAGGGGGAGCCGGGAGCAGGTGGGACGCGGAGGGAGATACACCACGTTCTGTGTGCATATATTTATGTTACACTTTGAATCTCATTAAGATGTATAACTACAATGCATCAATAAAAGCATATTTTAAAAAAGAAATGAGGTGACAGAACCTACAAAAGAAATGTGCTCCATTCTACTGGGTAATCCCGTTCAGTATAACCCACTCTACTCCACTCCTGTGACCTTTTGGGCAGGGACTATGGTTGTATTCTTCACCCTGCAATCTCCAGGCTGCCTGGCCCAGTCCTTGCTTTTGATAAGCACTGAATAATTAAAAAAAATATGAAGCCAGGCGTGCTGGCGCACGCTTGTAATCCCAGTACTTGGGAGGCTGAGACAGGAGGATCCGGGTTCGCGTCCAGCCTCAGCTACTTAGTGAGGCTCTCCGCAACTTAGTGAGACCCTGTTTCAAAATAAAGAATAAAAAATAGGGCTGGGGATGTAGCTCGGAGGTAGAATGCCCCTGAGTTCAATCCCCCGTACTGCCAAAAAAAAATTTTTTTAAATAAAAGTAAAAAAAAAATGTGGTTGCTAAATTGCTTTTGTTACACAGCAACAGATAACCGATACAGACTATTTCTGGTTCTAATCTATGGAAAGTCTGGACTCGAGTCCTGGTTTGGGTATTAACCCGTGATGTCAGCTTGGCCAATTCAGGCTCTCTGGGCCTCAGCTCCCTCTGCTGTAAGTGAGGGAGTTAGACTGTGTTACTTCTGAGGTTCTGTGGTGGCCAACCTCCAACATGGCTCCCAACAACCCCTCTTTCCTGTTATTCACTCCATTGTTGTACCAGGGACAGTCAGTCTATCACTTCCAAGCCTGGGTTATAAAAGGGCTGTGGCTTCTCTCTTGTTTGTTTGTTTGTTTGTTTGTTTTTCTCTCTCTCTCTTTGAGATCACTCACTCCAGAGGAAGAGGGACGCAATCCATGGGCGGCCCTTTGGAGAAGTCTAGGCAGTGAGGAACTGAAGCTTCTGGCCAGCAGCCTGTAGGAAATGAGAACCGCCAGCAACTGCGTGAGCTTAGAAGTGGACTCACCAGCCAGGCGTGGTGGCACACGCTTGTAATCCCAGTACTTGGGAGGCGGAGACCGGAGGATCCATGTTCTCAGCCAGCCTCAGCTACTTAGTAAGGCCCTCTGCAACTTAGTGAGACCCTGTTTCAAAATAAAGAATAAAAATAGGGTGGGGGTGTAGGTTGGAGGTAGACTGCCCCTGGGTTCAATCCCCAGTACCACAAAAAAAAGAAAGAAAGAAAGAAAGAAAGAAAGAAAGAAAGAAAGAAGAAAGAAAGAAAGAAAGAAAAAGGAAGGAAGGAAGGAAGGAAGGAAGGAAGGAAGGAAGGAGAAAGAAAGAAAGAAAGAAAAGAAAAGAAAAGAAAAGAAAAGAAAAGAAAGAAAGAAAGAAAGAAAGAAAGAAAGAAAGAAAGAAAGAAAGAAAGAAAGAAAGAAAGAAAGAAAGAAATGGACTCACCAGCCCTGGCCAGTCTTTGACATGACCACAGCCCGGACTCACAGCTCAACTGTGCCTCATGAAAGATTAGTGCGGTCTAAAACAACCCAGCTAAGCTACACTTGGATTCCTGACCCTCCCAAACTGTGAGATAATTTAATATTTGTTGAGTTGAAGTCATTTGTTATGCAGCAATACATAACCAATACAGACTATTTCTGGTTCTAAAATCCTATATGCCTGAAGTCCCTGAAATACAGCTATCGCATTCGGGGAATACCTGATTTCCAACAACTGTTAATCTTTCCCCTCCCGGCCCCAGCCAGAATCATAAAAAGATAATATAAAATATGTCCAAATACATTTTGGAATACCAATATTTATCTCATTGTTTTTCTAAGAGTTCCCAAAGCTTTGTTGATTTTGTTTCGCCAAACCCTTTATTTCACAAACAAAGGTAGAAATCCAGATAAATTAGGTGATTGGAATAATGCAAGTGTTCTTCAGCTCTCACAACATTTGCATGTCTTCCAAGCAAGGTGCCGGCTTGCTTGGTTTCACTCCAGGCTCATCTTGAGAAATTTATCTTGAGCAGTGGCGACACTCTTGCATTCCTTCCTGAGCAGCCCCTGGGCCCAGCCAGATCCCAGGAGAGAAGGGAAAACAGACCCACCAGAAAAATAGCAGGACGGTGGGAAGAGCTAGCCAGGCAATAGGGCTACCATGTCGGGCTGGAGAAAGAGAAGACTTTTGACAGGATGAGAAGTCCATAAAAAAAAAATGGAACCATGATACCATGATACACAGAGAGAAGGGAAGGCAACTAAGAGCATGGAGGGTTAGTTAAGGAGGCCAAGTCTCTCCTGGCTGTGGACGTGGAAATAAGAAGCTGGCGGCCTCAGGAATCAGGACCAATGACCAGTGAAACACAGGCTGAATGTCCCTTATTTGAAATGCTTGGAGCCAGGCGTGGTGGCACATGCTAGTAATCCCAGTACTTTGGGAGGCGGAGACCGGAGGATCCAGGTTCACGGCCAGCCTCAGCTCTCTCTCTCTCTCTCTCTCTCTCTCTCTCTGTCTCTCTCTCTACTTAGTGAGGCCCTCTGCAACTTCGTGAGACCCGGTTTCAAAATAAAGTATAAAAAAATAGGGCGGGGTGTAGCGCGGAGGTAGAATGCCCCTGGGTTCAATACCCAGTACCGCCAAAAAAAAAAAAAAAAATGCTTGGGACCAGAAATAGGTTGGATTTTGGAATTGTTTTATCAGATTTCAGAATATGTCCAAATACATAATGAGGTATCTTGGGGATGGGTCCCCAAGTCGAAACACAAAGTTCATGTATGTTTTATACACACCTTCTATCCATAGCCTGAAGGTAGCATTATACAGTATTTTTAGTGTGCCTGAGATTCGATCGCAGCCCATCACATGAGGCCAGGTATGACATTATCCACGTGTGATGTCATGTGGGTGGTGCTCAAAATTTTTTCAGATCTTTGGAGCACTTTAGATTTGAGATTTTTAGATTAGGAATGCTCAGCCTATGAAGTCGAGGAAGATCGTAAAAGGGGGCTGGGGAGGAAGAGAGACAGCTGACACTCATAAAGCACTTTTGAAAGGTGTCTGTTTTGCTCACTAATGTGTGCAAAGATGTGTGAAAAGATGCAGGGGCTGTGAGAGGTGACTAGGGAATGAAGAGCGTGTCATTCTGAAAGCATCTTCTTTACCAAAGAGGGTTTTATTGCAATATTTTATTTAAGTAATACTGTCATTGGAGAAACTCCATCTTGAACTTACTGTCTTTTAGATAAAAAAAGATCCAAATGTTCTTATCTAGATGGGGATTGTTGGATCTTTGGGTGTTGCTATAGAACAAAGGAATAGGCTAGCCGGGCGTGGTGGCACATACCTGTAATCCCACTATTTGGGAGGCTGAGACAAGAGGATCGTAGGTTCAAAACCAGCCTCAGAAATTTAGTGAGACCTGGTTTCTAAATAAAAAATAATAAGCCAGGCCTGGTGAGGCACGCTTGTAATCCCGGTACTTGGGAGGCTGCGACAGGAGGATCCGGGTTTGCGGCCAGCCTCAGCTACTTAGTGAGGCCCTCCGCAACTTCATGAGACCTGGTTTCAAAATAAAGAATAAAAAATAGGGCTGGGGGTGTAGCTCAGAGGTAGAATGTTCCTGGTTTCAATCCCCAGTACCACAAAAAGATAAAAATTTAACTAACTAACTAACTAACTAACTAACTAAATAATAATATCGGGCCGGAGGTACATCTTGGAGGTAGAATGCACCTGGGTTCAATGCCCAGCTCTACAAAAAAAAAAAAAAAAAAAAAAAGGAATAGGTTGGTTAAAAAATCGGATGTGTAGCAGTGGCGCATGCCTGTAATCCTCATTCTTGGGAGGCTGAGACAGGAGGATCAGAGGTTCAAGATCAGCCTCAGCAATTTAGCAACACCTTGTTTCAAAATAAAAGATTTAAAAAGGGATGGGAGGTATAGCTCAGAGGTAGAACACCCCTGGGTTCAATTCCCAGTTCCAAAAAAAAAAAAAAAAAAAATGTGTGAAGACAGAGGCAGAAGGAGAAGCTAACAGGATGCCCAGTATGTGGGTCAAGTCTTTCATGGAATTTAGTACCAGACGGCTCTTTGGTGTTGCTGAAAACACCATGTTGGTTCTCATGAATCTAACTACTTCTCCAAGATCACTGAAGTGGATTCCTTGCCCCGTGCAGCAGACCCCTCTCAAATTGTTAGACCACATGGAGCTAAACACACTTCTGCTCCTGGATATAAGTTTTTCCCTTACTGATAGAATGTGGACATGTTTGGGGAGCAAAATCAAAAATTCCAATCAAAATGGAAATACCAGGGAATGGAGCTGGGCATGGTGGAACACACCTGTAATCCCAGTACTTGGGAGGCTGAGACAGGAGGGTCGCAGGTTCGAGGACAGCCTAAGCAAGTAGTGAGACTCTCATCAACCTAGTGAGACCCTGTTTCAAAATAAAAATAAAATAGGGCTGGAGATGTAGCTTGGAGGTAGAATGTCCCTGGTTCAATCCCCAGTACCAAAAACAAACAAAACAAAACCAGGGAATGGGATCCTGGAAGATAAAAGAACCTGGGTATTTTTTAGTGGATTAAAGAACAATTTCTCCTTCTTGTATTTGTACATAACATGAGAGTTATTTTTCTTTTCTTTTTTCCATTGGTGCATCATAATTATTTATAATAGTGGTGATTCATTGAGTCATAGTTATATGGACACATAACACAATTTGGTTAATTTCATTCCCTAATCTCTCCCCTTCCTCCCATTCTCCCTCTTCCTGGTCTTCCATTCTCTTCTCTATCTACTGGTCTCCTTTCTATTTGTATAAGATCCCTCTTCCCCCCTTTTTCTCTTTGGCTTCCATATATGAGAAAAAAAAAAACACATGGCCCTTGATTTTCTGAGCCTGGCTTATTTCACTTAACATGATGCTCTCCAGTTCCATCCAAGAGGGTTACTTTTTTCTGGAAGCAAGTGTTTGGATCAATGTGATAATAGATGTGGAGGCGCCTTGAGTCTAATATACTGTTGTCTTACTCAGGACAGTGTGTTATTTTGCTTATTCACCCCACCTGAGTGTCAGGAAGGGAGGAAGTAAATCTCACTGACATTTTGCAACATGACCAAGCCGCACAGTTCTCAACCACTGCGGGTGAGTCAGAGTGAGTCACGGGGTTGCTGTACCAGGAGTTCTTGGGTCCTACATATGTTTTTTTCCACTGAGACCATATTGGGGTTCGGCTCAGAGATCTCAGGAAGAGGCAGTAGATCCCCAAACTGTCACATCTTCACTTGGCAAGTTAGCGGAGGGCCATGGAATGAAGATGACCCCAGACACACCTATACACACAGTCATTTCTCTTGAGTGTGTGTGTGTGTGGTGCTAGGATTGAACCCAGGGGCAGTCTACCTCCCAGCTACACCCCCAGCCATTCCTAGTTTTTGTTTTGAAACAGGGTCTTCCTAGGTTGCTGAGAGTCTTGCTAGGTTGCTGAGGCCAGGCTCAAACCCATGATCCTCCTGTCTCAGCCTTCCAAGTACTGGGATTACAAGCATGCACTCCCACGCCTGGCTGTGTTGAGCTTTTTAAGCATGACGCAATGTCAAGATGCTGGAGTACACAGGATGACTGGGTCAGGTGGAGACTTGGTTATTATCTGCGATGCGATCAGACACGAGGCACAGGAGACCCAGGGCTGATCCTGGAGAGAGGGTGGACAGTATTTGAAACCACAGCCCTCCTCCATCCCATCAGCAAGACTGTCCATGTCACTTAGGGAAGGATTACACTGCCGAAAATGTGTCTGCCTGAGCTTTTCCTGCGCGTCAGTCATGGGAGTGATCGAAGGAATCATGCATGTATAGTGAAACTGGGAGAACTTTCCAGAAAGAAGAGCATAGCTTTTCTTTCCTTTGCCCTCAGCCCCCAGATCAGAAAGACCCCATGCTGGGTGAAGTAGAAGAATTGTTGAGACAGATGGGAGGAGAGTGATGGTTTCCAAGGAGGGGATCCTGTGCCCTGCTCCCTTGGCCTCCATCCAAGAGGAGCCCCCGGGAAGGCTGTGGCACCCCAAAGGACAGGGAGTAGTCTGAGAAGGGGGCAAGATTCCAGAGGTAAAATAGGACAGTGCAGCGAATCTAGGTATAAAGGCGTTGGACAGACTCACAGACGGACCTGTCAGAGAGAAGCAGAATTTTTCCTATGTATGTATCTACGGATGGCAGGAAAGAGAAACAAAGAGAGGGAGAGGGAGAGGGAGAGAGAAAGAGAGAGAGATGCTAGATGTGAAGGGGCCTGGGAGGTCCAGCAGTGTCCTGGGATCAAGGACATCAGCACATCTCTCTAAAATCCTTAAAAGGGTCTCTATGTATGTGTTTATTTGTTTATTGGTGGTACTGGGATTGAACCCAGGGGTGATCTACCTCCGAGCTACATCCCCAGCCCTATTTTATTTTTTATTTTGAAACAAGGTCATACGAGGGTGCCAAAAGTCTCACTAAGTTGTTGAGGCTGGTTTCAAACCTACAATCCTCTTTGGCCTCAGCTTCCCAAGCACTGGGATTACAGGCGTGCATCACCATGCCCGGCTTCTATTTTTTTATACTTTTATTGGTGCATTGTAATTATACATCATAGTGAGGTTCAAAGTCATAGGAACAATCTTGGGGTATTTCCCTTCAGGTCCCACCCTGCTACCCACCCCTGCCGGTACATAATTGTGAGGTTGGTACATAATTGTGTTGCTTTAATTTGTGGACATAGCATAATTTGAACTGTTTCTCTTATCAGTTCTTCCTTTTCCTCTCCCCACCTCCCTCCCCCAATCCCTTTCTACTAGTCTACCGGTCACTCTCCTCAATGATCGAAAGTCCTAGGGAGTAGTGGAGACACACAAGGGACTCCGGTTGATAATGGAGAACGCTCAGCAGGGCAAGGGAAGTGGTACAAGGGAAGGGGAAGGGCAAGAAAGAAGTGAATCAATGGAATTACTATCATAAACAATGTGTACATGTGAAAATATACCAACATCATTCTCGGTACTTCATATGGGTGGGGAGAGGCTGGGGGGGACACTAAGAGCTGTGTGTGTGTATGTTAACATCAAATAGATATTCATTGTGATGTGAGACTCCAATGCACCAATAAAAGCACGTTAAAAAAGAAAGACCTTTTTGTTTCTTATTTTCTCTCTAGCTTCCACATAGAAAACATTCAACCCTCGACCTGGAGACTGGCCCATCTCACTTAGCATAATATTCTCTAGTTCCATCCATTTTCCTGCAAATGACACAATATTATTCTTTATGGCTGGGTAAAATCCCATTGTGTATATATACCATATTTTTGTTATCCATTAATCTGTAAATAAATAATAAATAGATAGTAACTTATGATTCCCTGAGAGGGGAAGCTCTTTCTAACATGTGTTTGCTAGGAAGAGCCTGGGGACCTCTCCACATGACACTACATTCCTACTTTATAGGAAGCTAAGGAAGGAGCTTCCGGGCACTACCATCTATAGATTAGAGGACGGAGCCTGCCACGTGATACCAGAGGGTTAGGTGGCCTGGGCAACTGGTGTGGCTCCCGGCTGTGGTTTCCAGCTGTCACCCCCAGTAAGGACAAATGTTACTCCACTTTGTACCCCTTTGATCCTTTTATTTTTTTCTTTTCCCCAGTTTTGGCATACACCGTGCTAGTCCATCAAGGCTCTCTTTCTGAGACTTCATCTGAGCTCAGCAAAAACAAGACGTGAGCCCTGAGCCCTTACATCTACTGTGTGTGTAGGAAATGGGGCGAGGTGGCAAGCAGACCCGTATTTGCTGTTTTGTCCTCACTCAAGTCTCCAGAGTGAGAAAAACTGAAAAAATGCAGAGACCTAGCCAAAAGGTCCTGTTTCTCAAACACATGGGGAATGTTCTAGAAGAGCAAGAGAAAGCCAAAATGGCTGACTTAGGAATCCGTCCAGCCAGGTCGTTGGGCATTGGACACAAGGCAGTCCTCGGTGGCTTCTCGATCCTGAAGTAGGTACTGTGGCCTGACAGGGTGTGACAGGCAGCATCATCTTCTACCCTGATGCACCGGGGCGGAGCAGGGAGTGAGCTTGCCGGTGGCCAGGGGCCGACAGGGACAGAAAGGGGCAGATGAGCAGGCAGGGAGTGACATTGGATGTCTTCATGGAACTGGAAACCATTTGGGGATTAAAAGTATTGTGGGATAATTTTTTTCTTTTTCAGGGTACTGGGGATTGAACTCAGGCGCATTCTACCTCTGAGCTACACCCCAACCCTATTTTTTTTAAACAGGGTCTCACTAAGCTACTGAGGGCCTTGCTAATTTGCTGAAGCTGGCCTCAAACCTGCGATCTTCCTGTCTCAGCCTCCCAAGTACGGGAATTTCAGGCATGTACCACCATGCCTGGCTGTACGTGGGGATAATTATAATTTTTAAAATGCACATCCACACTCAACATAATTGAGACTTGGTTGTTAAATAAAGACTTGATTAATCAAATATGATTAATCAATTTCTAAACAGCTATCATGGCTTCTGAAAGACATTATTAAATTTCGAAGCAGCCTTTGTGACAATATGATAAAAATCGCAGTGTCAAATTCCCAGCCTCCTGCTTTAAAAATACACATTCCAATAAATTAAAATATATCACGTGCAACCAACACTCCAGTTGTCAAATAGGCAAACAGAGATGTCCAACAGAGGCGCCATGCGTAAGGCCATTACCCCTTGGAGATGCTTCACCAAGCCATTCTTCAGAGTGGCTGGGCATTTTCTTCTGATTTACCCAGAAATTTAGAATAAAACAAATATTGTTGTTTACTCAGCGGAAGCTGCTCGTCTAATGGTGGCCAGGAAGGAGAGAGAGAGGAAGAGAAAGAGCACTAAAACAAATATCTTGCCTAGCATGTGTGAGGCCCTGGGCTTGATCGCCAGTAACCCCCTACACACACACACACACACACACACACACACACACACACACACACACATCTTTGTGTCCATATAACAGAATTTAGGGTAGTTAAGAAATACTCTGAGCCAGGCATGGTGGCACATGCCTGTAATCCTGCTACTGGAGAGACTGAAGCAGGAGGATCATAAGTTTGAGGCCAGCCTCAGTCACTTAGCCAGCCTCAGTCACTTAGCCAGACCCTGTCTCAAAATAAAAATAAATAAATAAGCCGGGCGTGGTGGCGCACGCTTGTAATCCCAGTACTTTGGGAGGCAGAGACTGGAGGATCCAGGTTCGCGGCCAGCCTCAGCTCTCTCTCTCTCTCTCTTTTTTTCTCTCTCTCTCTCTCTCCTTAGTGAGGCCCTCCGCAACTTCGTGAGACCTGGTTTCAAAATAAAGTATAAAAAATAGGGCTGGGGGCGTAGCGCGGAGGTAGAACGCCCCTGCGTTCAACCCCCGGTACCGCAAAAAAATAAATAAAAATAAATAAATAAATAAATAAATAAATAAATAAGAAGGGCTGGGAATCCAGTGGTAGAGCACCCCTGGGTTCAGTACCAGAGAGGAAGGGAGGGAGGGAGGGAGGAAGGAAGGAAGGAAGGAAGGAAGGGGACTGAGAATGTGGCTTAGCAGTAGAGCACTTGCCTAGCATGCATGAAGCCCTGGGTTTGGTCCCTAGCACAGGAGGAGGAGGAGGAGGAGGAGGAGGAGGAGGAGGAGGAGAAGGAGGAGGAGGAAGAAGAAGAAATAATCATCATCTTAGGGTTGCTTAACCCAACTGTTCATCACTGCTAATAATTTACTTACAGTGAAGGACAGAAAAGAATGAAGGACCCTACCGTCGTTCATACTATTAAACCTGAGTACACACAGTCAAGGATGGGAACGCCATCGCCAGTGACATTGAGGACGGGGTGAAGACTTGGGACGTGCTGGATGTGGCCTGTGACTAGAGGGTCCCAGGAACTGAACCGAAAGGCCTGGCAGCGCCGCAGGAATGCTCGAGCCTAGAACTAGTGCCACAGACGAGTGGCGAGGACCAGCCGCTCTGACCCGGCTCCAGCGTGCCCGCTGCATAGAGTGACTTCAGCAGCTTGTAGAGAGCAAAGGAAATATAGTACCCGATTTGCTACCAAGTAAGTTTTGAGTTTCCTAAGTAGGTCTTAAGTGCAAAGAGGCTAAAATCCTAAGTGTGATGCTCACATGATCACAGCGGACACACTCACGTTCCAGCACCCAGACTGAAAAACAGAAGACAACCATCACCCGGAAGCCTCCTGCCCGTCCCTCCTCATGGCCCCTCCTGTACTAACTCCCTTTAAAACCACAGACTAAGCCCAGCACCGTGGTGCACGCCCGTAATCCCAGCCACTCGGGAGGCTGAGGCAGGAGGATCACAAGTTCTAGGCTAGCTTTGGCAACTTAGTAAGAGCCTGTCTGAAAACAAAAAATGTGTTCTCTCCTGTGTGGAAGGTAGAAAGACACTGGGAGACAAAAGAGACTTCAAATAACGGGGATTTAGAGAAGGAAGCGGGGTGGGGAAGGAGGAGACTTGATGATGGAATCAGTTCAAACAATCCTATGTACATTCGTGAGGCTATCAAGACCAATTGTATGTGTGTGCGTGTGTGCATGCGTGCGTGCGTGTGTGTGTGTGTGTGTGTGTGGTGTGCTGGGGGTGAACCCAGAGGCATTCTACCTCTAAGCTACACTCCCAGCCTTTTTCATTTTTTTGTTCTGAAACAGCATGTCACTAGGTTGCTGAGAGTCTTGCTAAGTTGCTGAGACTGGTCTTGAACCTGCGATCCTCCTGTCTCAGCCACTACCAATTTCAATATGATGAATGGGGAAGGGGAGGGAGCAGGGCAAGATCTAAAGGGAAAAGCACCCGGTGCTATGTTTCTATCATATACAACCTCAACATGATCTATGGTTCCAGTGCACCAATAAAACTATATTTAAAATAAATAAGGCCGGGTGTGGTGGTGCATGCTTGTAATCTCAGTACTTGAGAGGCGGAGACCAAAGGATCCGGGTTCACGGCCAGCCTCAGCTACTTAATGAGGCCCTCCACAACTTCGTGAGACCCGGTTTCAAAATAAAGTATAAAAAAAAGGGCTGGAGGTGTAGCCCAGAGGTAGAATGCCCCTGGGTTCAATCCCCTGTTCCGCAAAAATAAATAAATAAATAAATAAATAAATAAATAAATAAATAAATAAAATAAATAAAAATTAAAAGGGCTGGAGATGCGGCTCAGTAGGGTACCCCAGGTTCAATACCTAGTACCAGATACTCACACAAAAAAAGAAAACACACACACACACATACACACCAAACAAATAAACAAACTGTAGACTGGTTTTGCAAGTAGAAGGGAATCACATGGAACTCGTCCTTCTGTATCTGACTTCGTCCATGCAACACAGCGGTGTTATTGGTAATACACCGAGAACTGGAAACAACCCAAATGCTCAGTAAGAGAAATAATGAGTCATCAACTCTGATCCATTCGTACCATGGAATACAACATAGCAACCAAAATGAAGGACCTGTTGCTACACGCAGCTGCATATGTGAATTCACAAACACGAGGCCGAGGGAAAGAAGCCAGAACCAAAGGCACGTGCAGGTCAAACACAAACACGAAGCCGGGCATGGTGGCGCATGCCTGTCATCCCAGGACTTGGGAGGCTGAGACAGGAGGACCGCAGGTTCATGACCAACCTCAGCTACTTAGTGAGGCCCTCCACAACTTAGTGAGACCCTGTTTCAAAATAAAGAATAAAAATAGGGCTGGGGGTGTAGCTCAGAGGTAGAATGCCCCTGGGTTCAATCCCCAGTACCGAAAAAAAAATTCTAGACATTTTAGAACTGGCAACAGAAATCTTTGTGAAAGAATAGTGAGGCAGGACTACATTAGCAGATATTAAAACTTTCTACAAAACTAATATATATTTTTAAATTGTATGCCCTTGGTTCATAAGTAAGTATACAGACTAGAAGACCAAAAAGTAAAAAAAAAATCTGAGTATATATTCAAATTTAATGCATGATCAAGATGGCATGTCAGTTCAGTGGGAAGAAGATGGTTTACTTAATTAATTCTATTACCATAATTGGTTATTGATTGGAAAACATCAACCATGAATAAAAATAATTATGAATGAATTAGCTCTAAATGAAAGACATAAGTAATAGATTAATTTAGAAGAAAAAAAATGTATAACTTCAACATTGGGGAGGGTGTTTATGCAATACAGGAAATTCAGAATCATAAAACAGGTTTGACCATAAAAATTGTAAATACAAACACAGATTGGGAAAACTATTTTCTCTAGCAACGAATAAGCAAAAAGGACTTAAGTCACTGGAAACACAAGCAGCAGCTACAACTGAGCAATGCATGAAAGAAAAAATGAACGCCACCAATCAGCATATTTCTGTTTTGTTTTTGTTTTTGTTTTTTGCAGTACTAGGGATTGAACTCAGGGGCATTCTACCTCCAAGCAACACCCCCTGCCCTAATTTTTATTCTTTATTTTGAAACAGGGTCTCACTAAGTTGTGGAGGGTCTCACTAAGTAGCTGAGGCTGGCCGCGAACCTGCGATCTTCCTGTCTCAGCCTCCCAAGTACTGGGATTACAAGTGTGAGCCACCACACCCAACAAATAAACGTTTTTAAATGTTGGGGCTCAGGACACACCATCTAAAACCATACCTCTTTGGCATATGTTTAGCTACAAAAAGCTGTCCTTTACAAAAGGAATTTATAACTCCAAAGGAAATCTCTATTAGTAAAACTATTAGTATCAGAAAGAGAGCAGGTCAGAGGATATTTATCTGTATACCAAGACAACATTTATTTATTATATAATTCCTCTCCCTTGCCCTCCCATGACTTGTGGCCACCTCTGTCCCCAAGCCCCTCTTCCTTTCCACAGGAGTAGCCTGGCCCTTCTTCAATCTCATATTTTGTTGAACTCTCATACATAGGCACACAATTAAAATGGGTTTTCTCCCATTAATCTGTCTACTGTTGGTTTATTTCATAGACCTATTACTGAACCTTCAGAAGGTAGAGAGAAAGTTTTGAGTCCCCTATAAAAAGATCTCCAGACTGTTTCGTTAGAGAATTATATCAACATGATGGAATTTCTCGTGGATCATATTGGCAAGATTTAAAATACTTGATAAGCCAGGCGTGGTGGTGCACGCTTGTAATCCCAGTCCTTGGGAGGCTGAGATAGGAGGATCACAGGTTCGAGGACAGCCTCAGCAAATAGTGAGACTTTCATCAACCTAGCAAGACCCTGTTTCAAAATAAAAATAAAATAGGACTGGGGAGGTAGCTCGAAGGTAGAATCCCCCTGGGCTCAATCCCTAGTACCATAAAAAATAAAATAAAAAATAAAATGCTTGATAGCATTCAGTGCTTGTGAAGGTGTAGAAGAAACAGAGCATTTCATACAATGCTAGTGGGAGGGTGATTACTATCCTCTGAATGAAGGAAGCTGGGGGGCAGCTTTGGTTAAACTGTCAAACAACTATAGCATTTACCCCAGGAACTCTACTGGTGGATCATATATCTCAAGGGATGTATGTTCATGATTTTTTTTCCCTATAGGAAATGAGTCAGAACTAGTATATTGACTATATGAGATGTCCTTAATGTATTAATTTTTAAAAATCAACTTTAAAAGTAATGTTATAAGCCAGGTGTGGTGGTGCACGTTTGTAATCCTAGTACTTGGGAGGCTGAGAAGGAGGATCGCAGGTTCGCGGCCAGCCTCAGCAAATTAGTGAGACCCTGTTTAAAAAAAACAAAAAAAGCCAGGCTTGGTGGCGCACCCTTGTAATCCCAGTACTTGGGAGGCTGAGACCAGAGGATCCGGGTTCGCGGCCAGCCTCAGCTATTTCGTGAGGCCCTCCGCAACTTAGTGAGACCCTGTTTCAAAATAAAGAATAAAAAATAGGGCTGGTGGTGTAGCCCGGAGGTATAATGCCCCTGGGTTCAATCCTCAGTACTGCAATAAATAAATAAATAAATAAATAAATAATAAAATAGGGCTGGGGATGTAGCTTAGAGGTAGAATGTCCCTGGGTTCAATCCCCAGTAACAAAATAAATAAATAAATAAATAAGTTACAGATTCCTAATAAACACATGGAAATGGCATCTATTCCAGACAAGTCAGTTCTAAGTGATTCACATGAACTCGCTCATGGAAACATCAGGACAACTGAACGAGTTTGGTGGTCCCGTCTCTCCTGGTTTATAGACAGAAGTTGTGGCACCAAAAGGTCACGAGACAGGTGTGGGACAGCCAGGATTTGATCTCCAGCGATCTCGCCAAGTCTATGTTTGTAAGCCGTTTGGTCTTCTGTAGGTTGATACCATTTTAAAAAATCCAATTTTAAGAAAGACGAAGGAAAAGAAGAAACCTCTGTATACAAACTATTTCTTATGATACATACCAGATCTCAGTCCAGGCTGCTCACAGCTCCAAAGCCAATACTCAGGACAGGAGAGTTGGTAAAAAGACAATCGGGTTTATCCAGGGGCTGGCATTCTGAGAAAACAAAAGGGCAGTCATCCTCCATGCCTCTTTTGGGGGACTCAGGTACCCAAAGGACTTTTTTTTTTTTTTGCGGTACCGGGGATTGAACCCAGGGGCATTTTACCTCCGAGCTACACCCCCGGCCCTATTTTTTATACTTTATTTTGAAACCAGGTCTCACGAAGTTGCAGAGGGCCATTACTAAGTAGCTGAGGCTGGCCGCGAACCCGGATCCTCCGGTCTCAGCCTCCTAAGTACTGGGACTACAAGCGTGCGCCACCACGCCCGGCTCCCCAAAGGACTTTTATAGGGAAAGGAGAGGGGGACAGTGGGCAGGAAGGCTGCATGCTGAGCATAGCCTTCATCATCCAGCGTGTGTGTCTCCTGTTTTCCTTCTCTGGCTGGAACATTGCCGTAAAACTCAACCTCCTGGGGCTAGTCCCTGTAGTTCTGTAGGCAGACATACTACTTTTGGGCAAGTTAAATCTCATAGCAATTGACATATTTTGTGTTATTTTGATGCGCAGAACTAAGGACAGGTGTTACACATTCTGATCTTATCTGAAGGTCGCCAGATGTTCTGGATTCTGTAAATGTGAAGGAAGGTTGCTTAGCAGTTAACCTATTAAGCATTTAGGCGTGGCTTCTGTTTAGAATTTAGAATGCCAGGCAAAGGGAGGGGCTGGAACCCCTCCCTTTGGGGAGGGCAACTTCCAAAGGAGTGGCTACTGTTATGGTGTGGTAGGTAACAACTGCATGAATTTTTTCTTTTATTCCATCTCTTTGGTTGTAAAGATCACGGGCTCCCAAGTAGAGCTGCCCAGTGGCATCAACTGGGGAGTTTTAAAATGTTGATACCTGGGCGCCCCTCCCAGAGACTCTGATTTAATTGGTGAGGGGTGTAGCCTGGGCATCCAATTTTTATAAACTCCCTGAGAGATTATAATGCGAAGGAAATCCTGTGAACTACTGGCATGGATAACTTGGGTCAGAAGCCCAGTTTTGGACTCGTTTGGCATATGACCCAGGAAGCTGTTTTTGCAATTGTCCCGTTAGCCACTAGAGGGAGTACTGTCTACACGACAGCATTTCGACAAGGTTTTCGTAGAACTCTTTTTTTGGTAGAAGTGCAGAAACAGGCAGGAAACACCTAAAGATTGAACTCAGCAGATGTATGACCAGGTATCCTGTCAGGCTTGGCCTCCCCTGTATCATATAGTCAGTAGACATCTTTTTTAAGTTCTGGAAAGGAAACACCATCTTTTAAGCCTGTCTGACTTTCTCTCAAGTCAAAGACAGGCACCGCTCCTTCATTTCTGCCTGTTGTGTGTCTCTTCTTAGATATGAATGACAGAAAGTCATTCTTAGGAGAAAGGTCACACCCTCTCTTGTTTGACTACAAGTGCAAAATGGAATAAGACTCTTTGGAAATCCCTTAATTATTATTATTAGGGATGGAACCCAGGGGAAATCTACTTCTGAGCTACACCCACAGCCCGATTTCATTTTTTATTTTGAAACAGGGTCTCGCTAAGGTGCTAAAACTGACCTCAAACCTGTGGTCCTCCTGTCTCAGCCTCCCAAGTACTGGGATTACAGGCATGTGCCTTTACAACAGGCTGAAATTGCTTAGTTCAAAATACACAATTGACCATGTAGTAAATAGCCAGGAGGGCAATATTTACTTATTTGTTTATTTATTGTTCTTTGCAGTGCTAGGGATGGAACCCAGGGCCTCGCACATGCTTGGCAATTGTGCTACCATTGAGCTATACCCCAGCCCCAGGAAGGCAATATTGGAGCCCTGTTTATAAACGTGGATTAGTGGTGGGATAAATAGAGGGGTCAGGAGAAAATGTGAAATTAAGGTGATCCTATTGCCCTAACACACAGGAGAGTCATTTTTCCAGATAACAAGTACCTTTGGGCTTAATTTTTCTCCCTTTGATCTCAAAATAAACACTGACCTCCACCCTCCTTGGCCATGCACTATTGGTTCATTAAAGAGCCATACGTGGATTTCCTGTTGAGCTTAACTTGTCATGATAATGGGCGAAGTCAAGAAACAGAATCTGAGCCAGGTGTGGTGGTGCACACCTGTAATCTCAGTACTTGGGATGCTGAGACAGGAGGATCATAGGTTCCAGACCAGCCTCCGCAATTTAGCAAGACTTTCAGCAACCTAGTAAGACCCTGTTTCAAAAAAAGGGGAGATAGGTGTGTAGCTGGGAGGTAGAATGCCTCTGGGTTCAATCCTCAGTACCACACAAAAAAAAAAAAAAGAGGAAAGAAAGATAATTTAAGCCAGGTGTGGTGGTGCACACCTGTAATCCCAGTACTTGAGGGGCTGAGACAGGAGGATCACAGGTTCAAGGCCAGCCTCAGCAATTTAGTGAGAATCTCAGCAACCTAGCAAGACCCTGTTTCAAAACAAACACTAAAAAAAGGCTGGGGGTGTAGCTCAGAGGTAGAATGCCCCTGGGTTATCCCCAGTACCAAAAAAATAAAAATAAAAATAGAGAGAGAGAGAGAGAATTTAAGGACAATTTTTGCAATAAAATTAGCTTTAAAAACACATGTAACTACTATGCCAGTGTTTCCACAATTTGGACTTTTCCCCATCAAAATTTATAAATAATATTTCTAGTAAATTTATGACTTATATGTTTCTAAGAACGAAGAACTCCAGTTCCACAAGGAAAGAGACCGTGGCTGGATCCCAGAGCAGGGAACTCACGTGACAGACTTGAGATCTCTTTCGTAGTTCTTCATCCACAAAGTAGTCTGTGAACTGCGAGGCCCCTGTGGACCACCCTGCAAAGGATCTGTCCCAACATCTGTCTGAGTCAGGGTTCTCCGGAGAAGCAGGGCCAATAGGATGTATATAACTGGTTTATTATAAGGAATTGGTTCATGTGATTATGGCGGCTGAGAAGTCCTATAATCTGCAGAGCAAGATGGAGACATCGAGAACAAGCCAAGAGAGTAGTTCCACTCACAGTCCAAAGACCTAAGAACCAGGAGGGTCCAGTTCAATCCAATTCCAAAGGCAGGAGAGGAGATGACTGATCACTGATGAATTCTCCCTGGCTGGCGTTTTTGTTCTATTTAAGGCCTTTCGTGTGTTGTGATAGTTTTCACAACATGTGTTCTCCAGAATTATAGTTCCTTGGGATATTAATAAAGGCAATTTAGTATTTTAAAAAGTTCCAATGTCAAATAATTTTGGAAAATCTTGGGTAAAATAATTTAAGATGTCTTTCCTGCAGTCCTTCTCAGAGCCTTTAGTATGTCGATGTGCTTTGTGGTTATCCAAGATGAGGTGATGTTTGGCAGAGCTTTCCAAACTTAATACTCCGGGCACAGTGGCACACGCCTGTAATCCCAGTACCTGGGAGGCAGAGACAGGAGGATCGCAAGTTTGAGGACAGCCTCGGCAATTTAGTGAGAATCTCAGCAACCTAGTGAGACCCTGTTTCGAAATAAAAATAAAATAAGGGCTGAGGGTGTATCTCAGAGTTAGAATGCCCCTGGGTTCAATCCCCAGTACCAAGAAGAAGGAGGAGGAAGGGGAGGAGGAGAGGGAGGAGGAGGAGGAGGAGGAGGAGGAGGAGGAGGAGAAATTAACACAACTTCTCATTGGGCATTTAGCACCTCTCCAAATCCTGGGAAGTACTGCTTTATAAAGTACTTCAGAGTAGAGATTGTGTTTTATCTGATTTTGGACCCCAGCCTCCAGCTCACACCTGCAAAACAAAGAGGCTCAATAAATGTTTGCGGGTCTATTAAATGAGATGATGAATGACGAGTGATACCGTGGTAGAGATATGGCAAAGCTGTCAACATACATCCTGCAGAAAACTAGCCCGAGTCTGCGGCAGGGACTTCCTGGCCCGTTCCCAGAGGGCATTTCCAGGAAATGCAAAGTCGACTTTGAGGACCTTACGGGAGAGCCTCTGCACTCATCATTCTAGTAGATGTTACAGCGAGAACGGTTACATTGACTCTTCGGATGACAGGGATGCTCCCCGTGCTCTGCCCACATCCCTCGCTCCTCCCAGCTGCCAGCCCCGGTACTTTTAGCTGAGGCTTTCTCTCGCTGCAGGGGCAGCTCTGCTGTGCACTCAGCAGGCCCCTGGGAGCGGATCTCCACCGGTGACTGGCTGTGTTTGTACAGATACCCCAGCTGCCTCCCGCCTCACATGGAATAACGCTAGGGGGTTCTCTGGGATGGGGGTGAAGGAAACGTGCTTAAATGGCCCACACTGGTAACTTGATGCACCGGCTCCCCCATCCCTGTCTCCATCCCTGGTGCCCTACCAGTGTCCCCTAAGAGCACATAAACTACTTGGTTCAGGGGTTCTGGGGGACCCTTAGCAAGGCAATGGATTCTCTCCTGTCTTGACCACCTCAGTTACAAGACCTCTAGCCCTCTGGAAATCTCCCCTAAATTATCTCTTGGGGTCCTCAAAAGGGACCCTCCTATCTGCCTACCATCACATTTATCAGTCACCCCTCTGCGAGCCCCCACCTTTCACGCACTTGTATTAAGCAGGGGCTGTGATGTGCCTGGGGCTGAGCAGGTGCTGGGGATGGGGGTGAGATGGACTTGGAGCCTGCCTTCAGGGAGCCTCCAGTCTTTTAGGGAAGACAAGCACAAATCACGTTATTACACAAACCAACATATAGAAACAATGTCTTCTTTGGGGGCTAGGGGTTGAAGGCAGGGCCTCACACACACCTCACCCCCAGCCCACAAGAATAATCTTTAATAAGTGATGAAAGGAAGACTCTGGGGTGCCAGAGGAGAATAACAGAAGAGTGTAATCCAGGCAAAGGTGGGAGAGAGGCTGCAGGCAGGAGCTGAACTTCCTGCTGGATGTGGATGAATAGGACGTACGCAGGTGTGGAAGCGGGTGGGGAAGAGCGAGCCAGGCAGAGGGATCAGCAGTGCAGAGGGCCTGGGAAAGGGAATCGCTGCTTCCCATGCCGACATCTCTTACAGGTGCCTCCTGAGTTTCCTGAAGCCACCAGTCCCATGGAAAGAGCTGGAGCCAAGATACCCCCCCAAAAAAAGAATAATGCTCTTTCTAACTCCAAACCTTTTTCTCTGGACCCCAAACCACTCTGCTTGTGCCCTGAGGCTCCCGGATGTCTGTCTTGATGATCACCATCTCCACTCATGTTCACCAGCCCCTCTCCTCCACCACCTGGAGTTCAGATGGTCATGTGACTTTCCTTAGCCAATGAGCTTTGAGCAAATGATGCCCCTTCCTAGGGGAAGCCTTAAAGAGCCCATGTCCAACGCCTGCGATGCCTGTGCTCTTTCCTTCTGCCATGAAAGCTGGCAGTACTCCAGATGGGTCAGCTCTGTCTAGGGCCACCATGACACATCAGCTGACCTTTGGCAATCATGTGGCACGAGCAAGAAATAAACCTTTGGGGTTTTAAGCCAATGAGACTTGGGAGTTGCTACTGTAGCCTGGTCTAGCCCATCCTGACTAGAAAAACTAGTACAGTCAGGATGGTCTAGCTCATTCTGATTAACCTGTGGAAACTGCCTCAGGAAAACCACGCATGCGCAGGACAGCGTAGAGGTCGGCTGCACCATCTCCAGGTGCAGTTGATGGCTTGCATTTGAATCCTGGCTCTGCCACGTCCTGATGGAGAGATGGTGGACAAGTTATTTGGGCTCTTTCTTGCCTCTACTTTCTTCCTCTATAAAATAGCAATCCTTGGATCCACTGCATATTCTTGTGAGAATTAACATAAGTTAATTCACATAAAGATCTTGGAAAACCGCCAGGCAGAATAAGTGCTCAATAAATATTAGCTTTATTATTAATATTTCTTCAAAAGCAAGCAACAGGTGGATGCCACAGGTGGCCCAGATCTCTCCTTGGGAAAAATATTATCCTAGAGAAATCTCCCCAGCATCTGCCTCCAGGAGAAACAATCTATCGTATCAAGGGATTCATACTCAAATATCTTCAAGGAGCCAGTGAGCAACATTAATGCATTTAGCTTTCATTTGTTTTCTATGTTTCCTAGAGGCCCGAGCACAAAGAAAACAGGTTCTTCTACAGTAAAAACAATGGTGCAGATGAAGTGATAAATGCCGGCTGATTCTCATCAGCAGGCCCGGGGTGCTGTGGGGGGAGGTGCTCTAGAGAATGTGTTCCATCCAAGCGGCAGCTGGGGGTGTCCACAAATGCAGAGGAGTGATGCTGGCTGTTCTGGGGGGTGTGGGGTGGGGCTGGGGGTGTGTCTTAAGAAGTAGGAGATTTTTGCCTGCAGATGTTGGTGCACACCTGTAATCCCGGTACTTGGGAAGCAGAGACAGGAGGATCGCAGGTTTGAGGCCAGTCTTACCAACTTAGCAAGATCCTCAGCAACTTAATAAGACCCTGTTTCAAAATTTAAAAATTAAAAACAGGCTGGAGATGTAGTTCAGAAGTAGAACACAGCTGAGTTCAATACCAGTACCAAAAAAAAAAAGTAGGAAATTCTGATTGCAGTGTGAACTCATTTCTTTTTCTTTTCTCTCTCTCTCTTTCTCTCTCTCTCTCTCTCTCTTCAGTGGTGATAATGGGTACTAAACCCAGGGACATTCTACCTCTGAGCTATACCTTCAGCCCTATTTTTTTATTTTTTATTTGGAAACAGGGTCTCACTAAGTTGAGGAGGGCCTCACTAAGTTGCTGAGACTGGCCACAAACCTGCGATCCTCCTGTCTCAGTCTTCCAAATACTGGATTACAGGTGTGCACCACTGTACCCTGCTAGAACTCATTTCTTTTAAAGATGGTGTTTAAGCCAAACAGATTATATCAGAAGTTCAGGATGCAGCCTGTGGTTTGCATCCTCTGTTTTCAAGCCCCTGCATTTGCATGGGCAGCTGTTCAAACATCTGCATCTTTAAGTACTTGGGTGTTTGCAATGGTTTGGATTAAAAACACCCCCCTAGCCCTCAAGGAGACAAGGCAGCAACTCTGGAGGCGGGGCTTGGTTGCTAAGGAGTAGTTGCTATGGTGTGGCAGCCATGTTGGATGCAGGGCTTGGTTGCTAAGGAGGGGCCCCTGGGGGCATGGCCTTGAGGATTATATATTGGTTCCTCCTCCCCCTGTTCTCTCTCTTGCTTTCGTTTGGCCCCCATGATATGAGAGCCAAGCCCTGTGCTCTTCCTCTCTCCACTTTCCACCGCCATACCCTGAGATCCGTGGTCCCTGGCCTCACATGGACTGACCTCAAAATCCCCCAAAGAAACCGTGAGCAGATCAATCTTCCCTCCTAAATTACGTGGTCAGGCCAGGCGTAGTGGCACATGCTTGTAATCCCAGTACTTGGCAGGCTGAGACAGGAGGATAGTAAGTTTGAGACTAGTCTCAGCAACTGAAGAGACCCTGTTTCAAATTAAAAAATAAAATCGGGCTGGGGATGTAGCTTGGAGATAGAATGCCCCTGGGTTCAATCTCCAGTACCACAAAAATAAATGAAAATAAATAAATAAATAAATAAATAAATAAAATAAATTGCCTGGTCAGGTCCTTGCATTATAGCGTTGAGAATGCTGGCTAAGACAGTAAGGGCAAGGAATCCAGGAGATACCTTCCAAAAGATGAGCTTAGAATTCCTGCCCCTGCGCACAAACACGAGCCCCTTCCAGTCAGGATCCACTACCCACTTCAAGGCACCCAGGCTCTAGTCCCTGTCTCACCCTGAGCTCAAAGTGACAATGTGTGGTCTCTCTCCTCAGCACTGCTGGGAGGAACAAGCTTCTTCTTCCTGGCTCCTGGCCCCAGAGTAGAAGCTAAAGTCAGGCTCAGTGGCGCACGCCTGTAACCCCAGCACCTGGGAGGCTGAGACAGGAGGACCACAGGTTTGAGAAGAGACTCAGGAACTTAGACCCTGTTTCAAAGTAAAAAATAAAGCCAGGTGTGGTGGTGCATGCTTGTAATCCCAGTACTTGGGAGGCTGAGACGGGAGGATCCGGGTTCACAATCAGCCTCAGCTACTTAGTGAGGCCCTCTGCAACTTAGTGAGACCCTGTTTCAAAATAAAGAATAATAAAAAAAAAAAGGCCGGGGGTGTAGCTCGGAGATAGAATGCCCCTGGGTTCAATCCCTGGTACCGTAAAGTTAATTAATTAATTTTTTTTTGTGGTACCGGGGATTGAACCCAGGGGCATCCTACCTCTGCACTACACCCCCGGCCCTATTTTTTATACTTTATTTTGAAACCAGGTCTCATGAAGTTGCAGAGGGCCTCACTAAGTAGAGAGAGAGAGAGAGAGAGAGAGAGAGAGACAGAGCTGAGACTGGCCGCGAACCTGGATCCTCTGGTCTCCACCTCCCAAAGTACTGGGATTACAAGCGTGTGCCACCACGCCCGGCATAATTAATTAATTAATTAATAAAAATAAAATAGGGCTGGAGTGAAGCTAAGTGGAAGTGTCCTGAGTTCAATCCCCAGGACCACAAAAAAATAATAAAACAATAGGAACTGAACAGGTGTGTGTGTGTGTGTGTGTGTGTGTCTGTGTGTCTGTGCACAAGGCTCGCTCTGCTTCTACATCTACTCTGCACTCCTCTTCCTGGAAGGCACCAGTTTTGGGGTTTAAAAAATTATTTACTTTTTAACTGGCACATAACCATTGCACATATTTATGGAGTACAATTTGATGATTTGACACAGGTACATAGATCAAATCGGGGTAATTAGCATATCTGTTACTGTCTACATTTATCATTTCTTCATGGTGAGAGCGTTCTGAAACCTGCCGTCTAGCTGTTGTGCAATATACCATACGTTACTATTAACTAGTCACCCTACTGTGTGATGGAATACCAGAATGGATACAACTAGCTTTGTACCCATTAACCAATCTCTCCCCCTCCTCCCATTCCTTCCTTGAAGGCACCATTGACTGCAGCCCGGGGGCCAAGCTGCCACCCATTTGTTTGAATGGGTCCTCCTCCTGCTCCCAGGGCTGGCCAGTGAACAGCAGGTGGGCGCTGTCCCTGTGCTGGCCCTCCTGTCTCAAGTGTCACACCTCTGCAGCGTCCCTCCCAGCCTCCACCTTCTCCCCCACACAATGGGACAAGGTCCCAAGTCCAGAGGGCTTAGGAAACACCCCACTCCCCCTTTTCTCTGCTAACCTGGGTGTGGGGAGCCCGCGACTCTGCGTCAGCCAGAGTGGACCAGCGGCAGCCTTCAAAACCATCACCAGTGACTTCAGCCGACACCAGGCAGATCCTGCAAAGTTTTCGCTGATTCAGGGGGTGGAATGCTAGCACATGGGCAGAGTCACGTGCCACATACTTCAATACCATTCCTCAGTCCCGGTGATCTCTGAGGGACAGGTCACGGCACGCAGCTGCGCTACACCTTGGCGTCACAAACGTGAAGATCGCAATTTTCTGGTAGCAACAGAATGGGGAAAGTGATTTTGAAGAGTGTGACTTAAGACGTCTCCCATGGTGGCGCATTAATCCTTCCCGTGCTGTCTCAGTGTCTCGCTACCGCTTGTATTCCCACGTGAGTTTCTCCAAGTGGAGCTGGCGGGCTTTCCCCCCAATCCCACCCCATTTCCAATCCTCGTCTAATTTCTCGCACGTGGTCTGAGCACAGAGCCACACGTGAACATGAGGAACAAATTGCTTTTGTTTGTTTGTGGTTCTGGGGATTGAACCCAGAAGCATTCTACCTCTGAGTTACACCCACAGCCCTATTTTATTTATTTGTTTGTTTGTTTATTTATTTATTTATTTATTTTTGAAACAGGATCTCACTAAGTTGCAGAGGGTCTCGCTAAATTGCTGAGGCTGACCTCCAACCTGCCATCCTCCTGTCTCAGCCTCCCAAGTTACTGGGATTACAGGCACGTGCTGTCACACCTGGCCACATTGGTTTTTAATACTATGGAAGGGTAGAAGGGAAGGCACCTTCACTGGGTAATTAAACATGGACAACCTAACATTCTGGAACAACAACAACAAAACCTTTCTAGAGATTTATTTTCTGGAATCATGCTCATTAATATTAGAAGACATTTGCTGCCACTTTAAAAGATGAAGCTTCGAAGCGGATCTGTAACTAGCACAGGACAAATGGATTTATTTCAGGTGGATGCGTAGCAGCAGAGAGGGAGGCGCTGGCTCACCTCTCAACCCTTCCAGCAGGGACCTCAGGACTAATTCTTGCCTCTGGGGGAACTTTGAACATGGCAAGTCCTTAAGGAAGGGCTTGTCACCAAGGCAGGAGGAGCACCCTGTTCCTTTATCTCTTATGGGCAAGTGTCAGAATAAAAAACAGCGGCTCTCAGCGCAGGTGGGAATCTGCTTCTGTCTCTAAGCTGTTACTCTCCAGATACCCCTGGCCTTGCACTTGAAAGAATGGGTGGATTGGAGGCAGGGAATGGGCAGTGGGTGAGGAATGGGGTCCGTCCACGTGGCTTGCCAACCCCTGGCGACCGGCAGCATACACGTGGGCCTCGGCCCGCGGGGTCTAAAGGCCAGCGGCTCGGGCCAACTCTCCTTCATTAGATCAGGGAGCTCCTGCTCTCCACACCTGTCCAAGCATCTGCCTGTGAAAACACAGCCACACCAAGACCACCACTCAGGGAGTGTTTATCTTCTCTCTGGCCCCTTCCTGTTCCTCTCTCTCTCTGCTCCTCAACCACCACGAGCTGAGAGCTTTCCTCCACCACGCCCTTCCGCCATGATGACGGCCAGCCGACCATGGACTGAACCTCTGAACCATGAGCCAAAATAAGTCTTTCCTCCTCTACATTGTCCTTGTACAGATGAGTGCCACTGTGCCCGGCTTGTCTATTCTGTTTAAAAATGAATCCAAGCTGGGCGTGGTGGTGCACGCTTGTAATCCCAGTACCTTGGGAGGCCGAGACTGGAGGATCCGGGTTCGCCGCCAGCCTCAGCTCTCTTGCTCTCTCTCTCTCTCTCTCTCTCTCTCTCTCTCTTTCCTTAGTGAGGCCCTCCACAACTTCGTGAGACCCGGTTTCAAAATAAAGTATAAAAAATAGGGCCGGGGGCATAGCACAGAGGTAGAACACCCCTGCATTCAATCCCTGGTACCGCAAAATAAATAAATAAATAAAAATTTAAAAAAATGAATCCACATAGAGAAAAATGCCTAAACCCTAGGTGTATAGTTTAGCAAATTATCATCAGGCCAAGACCCCTGTCATTACCACTCAGTTGGTAAATCCTCACAAAGGATTGGAAGTCTCAGCTGAGGCCCTGAGGCATGTGGGGGCTGCATTCCAAAGAGAGGAGCGTGAACCTAGTCACGTGACTCTTGAAACCTGGGACCACTTGAGGGTACCAAAGAGTTGGGTCACTGGATGTTAGAGAAGGTTTGTAAGATGCATGTCTTTGGAGACTCCTGAGCTGAAAGAATCGATGCCCCCACTGCTACAGTTTAGATCTGAAATGTCCCCCAAAGGCCCAGGGCTCAGTCCCCAGCCTGTGGTGCAATTGGGAGGTGTGGAACCTTTAAGAGGAGGGGCCTGGTGGGAGGAAGTTAGGTCATTGGGGGTGTGCCCTTGAAGAGGATAGTAGGACCTCGGCCTCCTTCTTTCTCTGTTTCCTGGCTGACAGGAGGAGAGCGGCTCTGCTCCATCACATACTTGCCACCATGATGAGCTGCCTCACCACAGGCCCAAGAGCAATGGAGGCAACTGACCATGGGCTGGACCTCTGACACGGAGCCAAAATAAGTCCTTCCTCCTTTAATTAATTAGTTAATTAATTAATGTTTAACTTTATTTTTGTGGTATTGGGGATTGAACCGAGGGATGTTCTACCTCTGAGCTACACCCCCTCACTAACTTGCTGAGGCTGGTCTTGAACCTGAGATCCTCCTGTCTCTGCCTCCCAAGTACTGGGATTACAGACATATGTCATAGAGCCCGGCTCCTGGTTACTTTTTCTAATGATAAATCACTAATAGACAACCCCACTGGGATTGGACCCGGGCTCTCTGATGCTGAGAATCATGCTATAGATTACAAAGCATCCTGACGTGGCCCATTTGTGGCTGTCTTTGAGTGCACCACCAGGCATGCCCATGTTTTGGAAAAGAGAGATCCTGGGGCTTACAGGGAGACATTAAAGAGACTGAGAGACAATGTGGTCACACTGATCTAGACTGGTATCTGTCCACCCCCTGCCATCTTCCTCCTACGTAGAGATGGATGTCATGGTGACGATACTGTGTACTAGGGCTGTGGTAGAGGGTGTCCAAGATAAGACATGTGAGAGCACGTGACATGCCACACACATGTAAAGGACAAAGTTTTGCTTTTTTTTGTGTGTGTGTGTGTATGTGTGTGTGTGTGTGTGTGTGTGTGTGTGTGTTTGAAACAGGGTCTCACTAAGTTGGTGAGGGTCTCACTTAAGTTGCTGAGACTGGCCTCAAACCTGGGATCCTCCTGTCTCAGTCTCCCAAGTACTGGGATTATGGGCGTGTACCACCACGCCCGGCTATGGACTAAATTTAAGCACTACCTGGCACATGTAGGAAGCTGTCGGTACACCACAGTAGTACACCATGATTGCAAGTCTTCTGGCCCTTGGATCTGAGACCTGGTGAGAGGGACACGCCTCCCGGAGAGGCCTCGCCGCTTCCTGAATGACTCGGCTGGCTCTCTGTTCTGGAAAGCTGTTAACATGAACATGGCAGGGATACTGTCTGAGATCAAAGGGTACAGATCTCAGCCTGTCTGCCACCATGACTCCACCGCGTCCCCCTTAGAGCCGGTCCTTTACCTTCCTTGGGGTGTTACCTGGGAAAGCTGGCGGTAACCAGTAGCGGGAGGTGGCACCTCAGCCTCTGGGTTGGAGAGTGTCCCTGCCACGGCGCCCTGGGTCACTCTGAGATGTGGACGCGTGTTGCTTTTCTTCAGAGGGGGGCTGCCTGTCACGCACCACACCTCCATTCCAGCGTCTTCCCCGCTGTGGGAATCTCAGCCTCCACGACACACAGGAGAGTGCCGGAGCGCCAGCGCCCATTTTTAAATGCTTGGGAATCTCTTGAGCTGGTTGGCAGATGAAAACATCTGTCATGGTGGCGATGTTTTCACTCCGGCGGTCAGTGGATGCTCAGGGGCTTTCCTGAGCGGCGAGCCCCTGTTGAAAGTCCACCAGCACAGCACTAGGCACACCGTGTGCCCAACGGATCCCATGGGAAGCCTGGAATCTCAGGCAGGTGATCCAGACCCGGGGGTGAGGCAGCCTCCACTCTCCGGCCGTCGCGCGAGCATGTGCTGGGGTGGTGGCAGAGCTCGGGGCGCTGAGCCAGCTGCCCCTCCCTGGGAGGCTTTTGCCAGGTCTTCCTCCTCCTGCCCGACTTTCTTGGCTCACTGCCCACTCTTCCAGCCTTCTCCTGCCTCCCCATCGAGGTCAAGAGCTTCCCATTCTGCTGTTAACCAGAGCTACTTCCTGGGAGGGGGGGTTACTTACATAGATGATTGATCATTTGATAGAGGCCCCTAAGCAATCGGAGGAAACTTTTATTCTCCCTGTGTGTGCGTGTATATATAAATATATATATGTATGTAAATATATATATATACATATGTATATACACAAACACTTTTATTGGTGCATTATAATCTCACATCATAATGTAGTTCAGAGTGATAGGGACACACATGCACACAGCAGTTGGTGAGCTCCCCTCCCCCGTGCCCTCCCCACGCCCTCCCCTTCCCCATCCGTGCTATTGAGATTGGCATTGGTAATTTCACATATGTACATAACATCAGTGGAAGTAATTTTTCATCAATTCTCCCCCCCCCCATGCACACCCTCCCCTAGACCCTCTCCGTCGCTCCACTGGGGTTTCTCCTCCATTATCTAAAGTCTTACTTTGGTTTTCCAAGAGGAAGGGCTGTTGGGAGGCAGAGCAGCCTGGGCTCATTCATGTAGCAAACATTTATGCAGCACCGACTGTGTACTGGACACGGTCCAAGTGTCAGAATAGGGAGCGGAATAGGACTGACATGTATCTCTGTCCTCAGGGATTTTACCATCTAGCACATAGAAGGCAGACATCACACAACTAACTATGCAGTTCATTCTTCTGTGGACCATTCCATTACCACTGGGTCACACCAATCAATAAATATGGGAATTGTCGAGCCAGGCATGGTGGCTCACACCTTTAATCTCAGGTACTTGGGAGGCTGAGACAGGAAGATCACAGGCTCAAAGCTAGCCTCAGCATTTTAGAGAGGCTCTCAGCAACTTAGTGAGACCCTGTTTTAAAATAAAAAATAGCCGGGCGTGGTGGCGCACGCTTGTAATCCCAGTACTTTGGGAGGCGGAGACCGGAGGATCCAGGTTCGCAGCCAGCCTCACCTCTCTCACTTTCTCTCTCCCTGTCTCTCTCTCTCTCTCTCTCTCTCTCTCTCTCTTTCTCTCTCTCTCTCCTTAGTGAGGCCGTCCACAACTTCGTGAGACCCAGTTTCAAAATAAAAGTATAAAAAATAGGGCCGGGGGCGCAGCGCAGAGGTAGAATGCCCCTGCGTTCAATCCCCAGTACTGCAAAAAAAAAAAAAATAATAATAAAATAAAATAAGGCTGGGGGTATAGCTCAGAGGTAGAAACCTGTGGGTTCAGTCTACACACACACACACACACACACACACACACTCACACATATGTATGTGGTACCACACACTGTAAGGAGTGTGGGAAGTCGATAGTTTGCAACTTTGGGGATCAGCGAAGGTTTTGTGGAGAAGGTGAGATTTGCACACAGCCTTGACAGTGGTTAACAAAAGGGGTTCAACGATACCGAAAGCATACCTGTAAAACTAGCCACCTAAAATTCTCCCACCCGAAGGGGACCACAAGTTAACTCTGCCACGAGCCCCTCGGCCCAGCCCCGGGATGGGATCCAGTTATGCGCAGCAGTGTCTGACCAGCTGTTTCCACTCAACAAGATGTCATGCGCATTTTTCCCTGCCGATTATTCCCAATCTACATCAGTACTTAAGCGTCCGGAGAATATTCCATTATACGGATGTACTCTAAATTAATCAAATCCCCATTGATAAACATTTAGTGTTGCGGTCAAGGGCACAGGCTTTGGAGCCCCACAGCCGGAGCATAAATCCTGCCCTGCTGTCCCCTGGCTGGGTGATGATGAGTGGAAATCTATGTGCCTGAGTGTAGGTTCCTTCTCTATAAAACGGAGGTATTAATAATACCACTGACAAGGATGCTGAGGATAAATATTTGAAAAACATTTAGAACAGTGTCCAGCGCATGGTAAATGCTCAACTAAGACTTACTGAAGCAGGTGGGGCTGTGACCATCCTCTGTATATAATATGTGTCCCGGTGCACCCTTCTCAGGACCCCCTTTAAAAAACACTCCTGCCAGTGGAATGAAATGGTTAAAGGGCAACTCCTGATGGATAGCATCCCGTTGCCCTCGAGAAAGGTACCAGCCGTTGGTGGGTAGGAGGTCGCTGGAGTTGGTAGCAGGCAGGAGTAGGGACAGCCACGGGCTCCTGCCTCAAGTGCCGGGGCCCCTCACGGTCCTCCAATCCAGCCAGCGAGGTTTCCTGACGTGCCCGACCTTCTGGGTGGCATTCCGGGACGCAAGGCAAGAGGGACACCGACGGCCAGCCAAGTCAGACTCCCTGGCTTTGATTTCTAGGAGGAAAGCTAGAGTCGAGGCCATGTTCGAGAAAATATAGGTCAGCTCTCGGTTTCTGTGGTTACCAAACACTGTCAACCACAGTGACTCCCTCCCTGGGGGTGATGCCAGGGCTCCGAGGGCTGGCAGCCGGGCCCGGCTCCCCTCGGGCTGCGCCCCCCACGCCTGCCCGGGTCCAGGGCGCGGCCGGCTCTGCTGCCCAGGGGCCTGGAGGGTCTGCAGCGCCCCGGGGGCGGGGTGCCCACGGCACTGTGCCCTTCGCTTCTTGGGGGGCTGGGGAGCTTGGCGGCGCTGCCGGGGAGGTCCGGGGTGGCCGCATCCCCGCCCTGCGCGCCCGCCTGGGCACCGCGCGCCCGCCCGGGCAGGGAGGAGGCGGCCGCGGGGACAATGTGGTGGGTTGTTTTGCAGACCGTCAGCCTCGTTCCCGGATCCTCCTTTCCACGCCCCTTGGCCCAACCGCCACAGGCCCGGCGCGCAGAGGGAAGAGCCCCCTTATTTGGTCTTGGAAAGAAAGGGGAAAGGTTATCCTCGGATGCCTGTGGCGTTGGCTCATCCGCCCGCAGCGGCTGGCGCGCACCCCGGGCGCAGTCCCGTCTCCCGCCGGGAGGTGGCGCCGCCGCAGCGCCGGCCGCGGGGCCCGAGCTGGTAAACAAGCGGCAGGTTCCGGTGCGGCGGCGGCGGGCAGGCAAGGGGGCCCGGGAAGGGAAGAGGAGGGACGGGAGGAGAGCGCAAGACCCTGTGCATGGGACCGGCAAGCGTCCCGGATTGGAACATCGGCCTGAGGGCGTGCCTTTGCCTGGTGGATTTCAGGGGACCGGTTTGAGAGTGCGCGCTGGAGGCGGGAATCCGTTTTCGAGTCCGCCTTGCGTTTGGGATGCAAGTTCCTGGCGGTGCATTAACAAGGCACCAAGTGTGGATCGTGAGCTGCTTGGAGCTTTGCTTTCTTTTCCCCCCTTTCCGCCCCTCTCTTACGCCACCAGGCGTCTTCCTCCTCCCGCGCTTCTCCAGCCTCGCATGGAGAGCCACCTGCCTCCCTGCGGCCCCGGGAGAATGGAAGCGCAGATTTCTGAACACAACCACCGCAGGCCGGCCCTTGTGCAACCTGTTGCTGGTCCTCACACCAGACCAGCAAGATAAGAATTATCACCATTTAATCTGGCGCTCAGAAAGGCTAAGAGTCACCTGGGCAGTAAGTGGCGAAGGTGGGGTTTGAACCCGGAAACTTTCTACAAGCCAAGGCTGGTTTCGTGATTCAGAGCGCATTACCTCTCCCGTGACTCCTCTAAATAAAACTCATGTAATATGTATCATTCTCCAAAGACCTTAAAAAATAAAAATAAAAAAGAACCAAACTGGGAACTAGTTGGTACAGCAGGTGAACCTGCTTCGCGGGGGTGAGACGGGAACCAAGGGATACTAGCTTTGGATTTGACTGCCTCTGGGGCTTTCAGGTAGCATCCTGCTAGGGTATTTGCCACTCCCTGGAGGGTTCCAAAGAGGGGCCTGCCAAGCAAGGAAGATGCTGCTAACTCTATTTATTTATTTATTTATTTATTTATTTATTTATTTTGGTGCTGGGGATGGAACCCAGGGGCATTCTACCTCTGAGCTACACCCCAGCCCTATTTTATTTTTTATTTTGAAACAGGGTCTCACTAAGTTGCTGAGAGCCTTGCTAAGTTACAGAGGCTGGCTCTGAACCTGCAATCCTCCTGTCTCAGCCTCCCAAGTACTAGGATCACAGGCTTTCTGCTAACTCTGCTAACTCACCATGACCAGCTTGTGCTAACTCTTTTTTTTTGGGGGGGGCGGTACCGGGGATTGAACCCAGAGGCATTCTACCTTCGAGCTACACCCCAGTCCTATTTTTTTATTCTTTATTTTGAAACCGGGTCTCACTAAGTTGCAGAGAGCCTCACTAAGTAGCTGAGGCTGGCCACGAACCCGGATCCTCCTGTCTCAGCCTCCCAAGTATTGGGATTACAAGCGTGCGCCACCACGCTCGTCTTGTTGCTAACTCTTCATGTGGTTGTTTTTTGTTTGTTTGTTTTGTGTGTGTGTGTGTGTGTGTTTGGTACTAGGGATTGAAACCAGGGGCATTCTACTACTGAGCCACATCCCCAGTCCTTTATAGTTCTTGTTTTGAGACAGGGTCTTGCTAAGTCGCCCATCACCTGCTTTGAACTTGCAATCCTCTGTGCCACTGTGTTCCGCTGTTGCTAACTCTTACTTTCTATTTCAGGCAAGTTGCAGGCAGCCCTTTTGTTTGCCTGCGGCATCCCCCAAGCTCCTCCGCCCCTTCCCATTGTTCCAGCTGCCTCCCGAGGAGGGTACCAATAATCTTCACTCAGGAGACCCGCTTCAGTGTTTCTCTATATGGAAAGAAATTAATTTTTTCAAGTCACCAATTATAGACAACTTCTAAAAAGTTACTAGAGTGACAGTTTTATGCTTACCTTAGATGTGAAACTACCGTTTCTCTTTTTATGTGAATCAAAGTAAGTGCAAGAAATATGGGTTTTCTCTTTTTCATGAAATAATGTTTTAAAAAGCTGTTCCTACCCTTTGTGGGAGGATAGGGGGTTCCAGGTTTCCAAGAATTTACTGCCAGATACATAGTATACTAAGCTCGAAACATAGTATACTTAGCTCAATACATAGTATGCTTAGCTCTATACATACATACACAGTATACTTAGCTCCATACATAGATACACAGTATACTTAGTTCCATACAGAGATACACAGTATACTTAGCTCCATACATACACAGTATACTTAGCTCCATACAGAGATGCACAGTATACTTAGCTCCATACATACACAGTATACTTAGCTCCATACAGAGATGCACAGTATATTTAGTTCCATACAGAGATACACAATATACTTAGCTCAATACATAGTATATGTAGCTCATTACATAGTATTTCTGGGGTACAGGGAGAATATCTTATAGATCATTATTTTCCTAGACATTGTTCTCTTGATTACAATCGACTCCACTGGTAGGAAGCAGTTAATTCACTCTAGTGAAGTCGTCCATTCTAAAGCGGAGGCCCTATCTACTGATGCCCTGTCTGCACTACCATGATGAGTTACAGGAGGACAGGCTCGCCCTCCTCGGTAATTCCTCTGCTATTCCGAGGAGCCAGCTTCAACGAGAACCAGCACTGTCCCTTCAGATGGCAGCTGCCCCATCTGGGTTTGCTCCCACATCCCAGGGCGCAGTCTCCATCCCAGGGGCCAGTGAACATCCCTAGTGGGAGTCAAGAACATGGCAGCACAACTGCCATGTTGTCCTCTCCCAGACAGCCCTGGCTCTGTGCATCAGCCCGAGCTTCCCCCACCCTCGACCTGGTTCCATTCAGCCCCCCGGATTCTGCTCTGTTTATGCCTCTGAGCAAGTGGAACCCAAGGAAGGTCATGCTGTGCCCGTCTCATCTTCAGGATGGTCCTGTTTGGAGGGGCAGCGGCACCCAGCAGTGGAGCCTGGACTTGGGGGACAGAGCCGCGCGGTGTGGGCCACACCCCTTAAACCTTTGTGCTCCAGCTGTTGTGAGAATTTCATGATTTGCTCAGGCATGGAGGACTCAGAACTGTGTCTGGCCCATGGGGAGCACGCAGGGAGTACCTCTTGGGTCCTTGGTCCTTGGGTCCTTGTCGGGCCTGGCACTTAGAAAGGCTCAATGTCTAGCTAGCAGTATAATCAGCTACTTCATATAACAGGTGTCCTCTATATGCTATAAACTACGGTCCTTTATATATACATTTGAATCTTTATGGAAATTTAGAATATATGTAAAATTATTGTGTGTGGAAGGAATTCAGAATCAGGTTAAATAAATTACCTAATGTCCCACAGCTAGTGTGTGGCAGGGCCAGGAAATGTCTGATCAAAAGTGTGTGCCCCTAAGCTGGGCGTGGTGGCACACGCCTGTCATCCCAGTACTTGGGAGGCTGAGACAGGAGGTTCACAGGTTCAAGACCAGACTCTGCAAATTAGTGAGACCCTGTTTCCAAATAAAAAATAAAATAGTACTAGAGGTATAGCCAGCCTGGAGGTAGAAGGTCCCTGGGTTCCATCCCCAGTACAAATAAATAAATAAATAAATAAATAAATAAATAAATAAATAAAATAGTGTGTGTCCTTATGATTACAGATAGCTTGGGAGGAAAGAACAATCCTATGCAGTAAACAAAAATTCTTCTTGGGAAGGGGTGGGGGTTGGAACTGGCTGCTCCAGTATAAACAACTTTCTGCTATGTCTGTGTCTCTGGAGTGGCTGTAGAAGACAGCGACATAACACTGATCACACACATAGATATAAGTACCAGTGCATGGCAGCTACCTTTGGGATTCCTGATTATTATCTGCTTAAATCCCAAAGCCACATGGAGCCCTTTTAAAAGCAAGCTTGTTACAACTCTTTCTGTTTTTGTGAAAGACAGAAGTACAACCCAGACCGGTTTAAGCAGAAAAGAGATTCAACTGGCTCTTGAGATGGAGAGGGAAAGGTTCAGCTTCAGGCATAGCTTGATCCAGGAGATTAATGATATTATCTGGACCTGATATTATCCTTATCTCAGCTGTGTAGGCTTAATTTTCAGGTTTCTTTCTTTCATTCTTTTTTCTGTTTCTCCCCCCCCCCCATTGGCCAGGCCTAAGAAAACTTCAGAGACTTGAGTTGCTAAAGGAAAAATCATGGTTCTCCTTATGAAGAGATGCTGGCAAGCAGAAACAACCAAAGACTATCTTACCCTGCCTGCAAAACACTGTCAGTCAGAAACAAGGGAGACAGAACGTTGATGGTAAACAGTTCTGCCACCAAGGGCACTTACAAGTCAAGCAGGCAGAGAAGGGGTGACCAGAACTCTCCAGCCATACAGGGGACCCACAGTCTTCCTGTTCCAAGTCACGCTAATCTTAAGTCAGAATAAAAACCTTGCTCCCCAGAGGATAGTGTCTGAAGGACTGTAGGAATCCTCAACATCCTACTGTGGCAAAATGCTTTAACAACATATTGCATAATACTAGAAATAGAATAGCTGATAAGCCATAGCGATATAATATATACAGATAAACAGGAGTGTAAAGATATACTAAGATGATATCTAAGCTGGGCATGGTGGTGCATACTTGTAATCCCAGTACTTGGGAGGCTGAGACAGGAGGATCACAGGTTCACGGCCAGCCTCAGCTACTTAGTGAGGCCTGTTTCAAAATAAAGAATAAAAAATAGAACTGGGGGTGTTGCTCAGAGGTAGAATGCCCCTGGGTTCCATCCCCAGTTCTGCAAAAAAAAAAAAAGATGATATCTAAATTGACATAAAGATGCACTAGAGTCTGACTTAACTGAAGATCCCTGTAGGCTCTTAACAAGTGTCACCACACAAACAACTATAAATAAAACGTTACATGTTCACACCGAGGGTGGCTGTCAGGCTGTGGACCAGGCTGGGCTCACAAGCTACGTGACGATTTCTCCCTCGCACCAATCTGATGCAATTCAAGCCGGTGCCTGGCCAAATTGGCAAATTATTAGGTGTCGTGGGTCTCTGGTCACTTAGAACGGTGGAGTTGGAGAATGTTCACTGGGCGAAGTCTAAGGTGATGCTTTCCTGCCATTAAATGTGCCCTGAGCGGAGGGAGAGGCCGTTGAGACTCCACGATCAAGGGCGCCCTGAGAACAGGGTGGGAAAATGGGCCAGCACCCCAGTTCTTGTCGTGGGTCCCTGCATGGAGCCTCATGCCCAGGCCCCATTCTGCACTGTCCCCTGGCCTTGAACTCCTGTGCTCAGGAGAGAATCCTCCTGCCTCAGCCTCCTGAGTAGCTGGAATGATGGGTGTGCGACACCACGCCCGGCCAGTCCTCGTTCCAGACCTCAAGCAGCCACTGAGCAGCCACCGGGCGCCAGGCAGGGTGCTGGGGCTTGTGGATTTGGTGAGGAGCGAAACTGCTTTCAGGGAATTTAGAATCTACCAGAGAGACAGACATTAAAAGAACATTTGTAAGCCAGGTGTACTGGTGCACGCTGTAATCTCAGTACTTAAGAGGCTGAGACAGGAGGATCGCAAACTCAAGGCCAGTCTCAGCAACTTAGTAAGATCCTCCGCAATTTAGTGAGACTGTGTTTCAAAATAAAAAATAAAAGGGGCTGGGGGTGTAGCTTGGAGGTAGAACATTCCTGGGTTCAATCCCATCACCCCCCCCCCAAAAAAAAGCAGTTGTAAAGCATATTTTCTTCCTTCCTTCTTTCCTTCCTTCCTTCCTCTTTCTTTCTGTACTGTGGATTTAACCTGGGGCATTCTACCTCTGAGTTATACCCCCAGTCCAATTTTCATTTTTATTTTGAAACAGGGTCTCACCAGGTTGATGAAAGTCTCACTACTTGCTGAGGCTGTCCTCCAACCTGTGACCCTCCTGTCTCAGCCTCCCAAGTACTGGGATGGCAGGCATCCGCCCCCATGACCCGCTAAAGCAAATTATTTCAAATACGAAGGAGCGGTTCCTAGTGCTGTAAACAGGTAGCATAGAGATTTGCCTCTGCCCTGGTGCTGCCCAAAAGCGGCCCCCGAGTCAGGGTTTGGATGCGTGAGGTGAAGGCGGAGAGGGAGGACGGCGAGGCAGGGAGGCGTGTCACTAACCGCATGTCAGTGGCTTTCTGCTGCTGCAACTGCAGCTCTGTGCTGCTGCCCAGGCGCTGAGAGACCCTGGAGCACGCTGCCGCGGAGGTATGTCGCCACCGAGCGAGGGACCCGTGCTCATCGTCACCCTCCGCCGGGCATTGGCGAAGGGTGCAGGTAGGGGGGGGGGCAGGCACCTCCAACCTGCGCCCTGAGTCAGCTGGATACTGAGTTGCAGCCCCAAATGAGCCTCAGGCGGAGAGGCAGGTGCTGGGGGGAGGGAGGGCGCGGTCACCCCCCAGGAACTGTCCACCGAAGACCCAGGACGCCATGGGTACAGGCCGCGCCTGCGCTTCTAATCTGACCGGGGTGGGGCAGAGGGAACAGAACGTGTGCGGGGGCGCATGCCTGTAAGTCCAGTACTTGGGAGGCTGAGACAGGAGGATCGCAAGTTCGAGGCCAGCCTCAGCAATTTTAGCAAGACCCGGTTTCAAAAAAATAAAAAGAAATAGGGCTGGTGGGGGGTAGTTCAGTGGTAGAGTGTCCCTACCCTAGGTTCAATTCCCAGTAAAACACACACACACACACACACACACACACACACACAGCAAATTTATACTATATTTCACCACAATACAGGTTGAGTCTCTGTAATCTGAAAACACAAAATGCTCCAAATTCTAAAACTTTTTGATCGCAGACATGATACCACAAGTACACAACTCCACACAACAAAACTTTCATGCAGTGTGTGTGTGTGTGTGTGTGTGTGTGTGTGTGTGTGGTGCTGGGGCTTGAACCCAGGGACACTCTACCACTGAACTACATCCCCATCCCTTTTTACTTTGAAACAAGGTCTTGCTAAGTTGCTGAGTAACTGGGATTGCAGGCGTGCGCTACCATGCCTTATACACATTTTTTTTTCAAAGTGTTCACATATTTATTACCGTACCAACCTACTAGTACAGCAATAAATATGTCTGACTGTCCGGATGGTGGTGGCATCTCCAGCTTGCTGTGGTAGATGACAGAGACCTTGGGGCAGTGTATGCGTGAGCGTGATGTCATGTGCAGCTCCCTGTAGACCCACGTGGTTCTTCTCCACGGTCTCTTCTCCAGGTTGTACCTGAGTTAGTAGCAGTTTTCATCCGAATCCAATGGGGAACGAGACTATTTTGCTTTTGTTTATTGAGCAGGAATTGCTTATCCTAAAAGTACTGTGAGAAGACATAAGGAACAGAGTCCGGTGCACACACCATGGTGGGTAAGGAAAGGAAAGAGCAAAATTACTTAAAATGTGCCGGGCGTGGTGGCACACGCTTGTAA
>PVJS01007840.1:39648-54943 GCA_004027185.1 Glis glis
CAAAAAAAAAAAAAAAAAAAAAAAAAAGTTATATAGCCCGGTGCGGTGGCGCACGTTGTAATCCCAGTACTTGGGAGGCTGAGACAGGAGGATCACAGGTTCGTGGCCAGCCTCAGCTACTTAGTGAGGCCCTCCGCAACTTAGTGAGACTCTGTTTCAAAAATAAAGAATAAAAAATAGAATGCCCCTGGGTTCAATCCCCAGTACCATCAAAAAAAGTTATATAACTTTGTTTTCAGGCTATAAGGTGTACATGAAACATAAATGAATTTTGGGTTTCAACTTGGGTCCCCAAGAGACCTGATTATCTATATGCAAATATTCCAAAATCGGAAAAGAAATCCCAGATCTGAGATTCTAAGCATTTCAGATAAGGGCCACTCGACCTGAAATAATAATTATGTCTACAATAAGTCATCACAAAAGAGACTTTTACAGGGCTGAGCAATAATATAATATTAATAATACTAAAAGTTCTTTAACACTAAATGTTTAATTGTTAATATTTTAGAGTGATGTGATTGAAAATATTTCATTGTCTGTTTTATGCGTTTGCCACTGTAATATTGCAATGTGAAAACCTGGTTTGAAGCTTAATTTACTTGAATATTTGGTTTAACAACTATTCTGCTATGAGGAAAATTTATTTATTTTTGTTTTTTGATACCAGGGATTGAACCCAGGGATATTGTACCTCTGAGCTACACCTCCACCCCTTTTTAAATTTTTTATATTTGGAAATAGGATCTTGCTAGATTGCTGAAGAGTCTCGCTAAGTTGCTGAAGCTGGCCTTGCACCTGCGATCCTCCTGTCTCAGTCTCCCAAATACTGGATTACAGGCTTGTGCCACTGCACCCGGCTATAAGGTCATTTTAAAAGATGACTGATTCTAACTGGCAGACAAGCATTATCCACCAAAGTTAGTGAATCACGATTTCCACTTTTCAGTCCTATCCATCAACTGCTCAAAAACTTTAAAGGAAATGCGATAAGTAATTCTCCATCTTCTCTGATATTAATCAGTTATTATTAAATTGATTTAGAAAGCATCGGTATTATATGTTGCTTTAGTTGTGATAAAATATAACATAAACTTACCATGTTAGCCACTTCTAACTGTAATGTTCGGTGGTACAACCAGTCTCCAGACTTTTTCATCTTGCAAAAGTGAAACTGTGTACTCATTAAATAACAATGCAGATTTATATTTTCAATAATTGGGTCCAGAGCCAGGCGTGGTGGCGCACGCTTGTAATCCTAGTACTTGGGAGTCTGAGATAGGAGGATTGAAGGTTTGCGGCCAGTCTCAGCTACTTAGTGAGGCCCTCCACAACTTAGTGAGACCCTGTTTTAAAATAAAGAATAAAAAAATAGGGCTGGGGGTTTATTTAGCTCAGAGGTAGAATGCCCCTGGGTTCAATCTCCAGTACCAAAAAAAAAAAAAATGGGTCCAAAACCCAATTACATGTTTCATTTAGAAGACAAAAATTTTGTTTTTAAAATTTTCAATATATACATATTTTAAAAGAGAATGTAGAGCCAGGCGTGGTGGTGCATGCCTGTAATCCCAGTACTTGGGAGGTGGAGACAGAAAGATCACAGGTTCATGGCCAGCCTTGGCTAATGAGGTCCTCCGCAACTTAGTGAGACCTTGCTTCAAAATAAAGAATAAAAAATAGGGCTGGGGGTGTAGCTTGGAGGTAGAATGTCCCTGGGTTCAATTCCCAGTTTCAGTTCTGAAAAAACAAACAAACAAAAAAAAAATAAAAGAAAGTAGTAATGTAGTATGGCCACATTTTTTTTTTTGGTAATAAAATCAAAAGCACAACATGTCAGAAACATCTAAAAACATCTGTTTCACAATTATCTCTGTAGCATGTTTCTTTCCAAAGCAGTTAATTTCTAATTCATTTTTCAAAGCAGCATCTTTACTTGAAGGGACAGGTGCAATCTGTTTCTTTCTTAAATTTTGCCTGTTACGGACCCATGTAATTGAAAGTCACTTTTCAACCCAGGGAAGATCAGTCTCCAAAGACAACACTTGAGCCGGGTGTGGTGGCGCATACCTGTAGTCCCAGTACTTGGGAGGCTGAGACAGGAGGATTGCAGGTTCAAGTACAGCCTCAGCAGATAGTGAGACTCTCATCAACCTAGTGAGACCCTGTTTCAAAATAAGAAATAAAATCAGGCTGGGGATGTAGCTCGAAAGGTAGAATACCTCTGGGTTCAATCCCCAGTAATACACACACACACACACACACACACACACACACACGACAACACTTGTTTCCTAAGTGTTGTCTTTTGTGTGTGTCACTGCCTGACATTGCAACATCACATAAAGATGTATCTATATTTTAAATACATCATTCTCATAAAATTAGCCATAGTAATGGCCTCTTGTGTCACTTTGTGTACTTTTGGCTTGCAATTTTCTCACACAATGCTTTGCTCCTGAATGATACAGTGAACCATCTTCATTTGTAGCATTTGCCCTGAAATCCCTTTTATTAAAAAATTACAGTTCCCACAGCCATTCCTGCTGTGGTCACATTTACATAATTTTCCCCACAAAACATCATCTTTACTAAGATCATTGATACTGAGAATATGTCTCAGGTATATCCTTCTTTTCTTTAGTAGCTTCCAAACAACCAATTTCTTCATGTTTTCATCATCGAAACAAAATTTAGCTAATACTATAAATACATGTTTGTTGTTGTTTTAACCCACTATATTTCCAGCTGCACAGCAAATGTCCCATATTGGCTGGGTGTGGGGGTATACGCTTGTAATCCCAGTATTTGGGAGGCTGAAACCAGCCTCCACAATTTAGGAAGACCCTCTACAACCTAGCAAGGCCCTATTTCAAAACAAAAAATAAAATAGGGTTGGGGGTATATCTTGGAAGTAGATGCCCCTGAGTTTGATCCTGACTACCCCCAAAAAAAGTCCTATATTGCATATTTTTCTAATTCTTATATTTTAAAATCATCAGTAATAAGTTCTTTCACTAATATTTTCTGGCAAATGAATGCATTTCCGTTGCTCTTTAATATTTGTTTTTATTTTCAATACATAATTTTCTGCTATTTTTACTTGACAAAAGAACAAATATCTATAAATAATATGTGAATTTTGTCTTTTGTGCCAAAAATCTTAGCAGGCATTTCCACACATTTATCATTGCATTTAATGGAATATTTTAAAGTGTGGATTGAATATTTCATTAAAGATTGCTAGATAAATTGTAGAAGTTATTATCATGTGCTGGATGCAATTTTTTTCAACATCACTAAAATACACAAGTCTTAGGTATTCAGCTCAGCTGGGCACGATGGTAGATACCTGCAATCCCAGTACTTGGGAGGCTGAGACAAGAGGATCGCAGGTTCAAGGCCAGCCTCAGCAACTTAGCAAGACCCTGTTTCAAAATTTAAAATAAATAGCCAGGCATGGTGGCGCATGCTTGTAATCCCAGTACTTGGGAGGCTGAGACTGGAGGATCCAGGTTCGCAGCCAGTCTCAGCTACTTAGTGAGGCCCTCTGCAACTTAGTGAGACCCTGTTTCCAAATAAAGAATAAAAAAGTAGCTTGGAGGTAGAACTCCCCTGGGTTCAATCCCCAGTACTACACACAAAAAAATTTTTTTAAATAAATAAGTAAAAAGGGCTGGGGGTTTAGCTTAAAGGTAGAATGCCCTTGGGTTCATCAGCTCACTGAATTTTTACCTCGTCATCCACCCACCCATGTAACTAGCACGCAGATCAGGATATAAAAATTTTCCCGAGCCACAGAAAGCTCCACTCTTTTCAGTCAAATATCACTATTCTGACTTCTCACACAATTAATTCATTTTGCTTATTTATAGAAATAAAATCATACATCTTTAGTGCCTACTGTCTTTTGCTCATTGTTTTTGAGATAAATTCAGGATTTCATATATATCAATACTTCATTCTTTACCATTGCTGTGTGGTATTATTCCAATCTTAAATATATGAATAAACCACAATTTGTCTATCTATTCTACGGAGCATTTAGATTGTTTTCAGTTTGGGGCAATTGTAAATAATGTTGTTATAAATAGTCTTGTACAGGTCTCCTAGAGTAAGTGTATGTTTAATTTTATTAGAAATCACCGAACGAGCCAGGCCTAGTGGTGCATGCCTGTAATCCTAGTACTTGGGAGGCTGAGACAGGAGGATTGCAGTTTCGAGGCCAGCCTCAGCAACTTGGCAAGAACAGTTTCAAAATTTAAAAAATAGATAAAAAGGACCATAGTTTAGCTTGGAGGTAGAATGCCTCTGGGTTCAAGCCCCAGCCCCCCAAAACCCCCTAAAAAAAGAAAGAAAAATAAATCACTGGACAAGATGAGCATGCGAGCACACGTCCCAGTACTTGGGAAGCTGAAACAGGAGGATCACAAGTTCAAGGCCAGCCTCAGTAATTTAATGAGACCCTGATTCAAAATAAAAAGGGCTGGGCATATAGCTTGGAGGTAGAAGTACCCTGGGTTCAATCCCCAGTACAAAAAAACAGAGAGAGAGAGAAAGAGAGAGAGAGAGAGAGAGAGAGAGAGAGAGATCACTGAACTATTTTCCTAAATTATACTTCCACCAGAAATGGACAAGAACTCAGTTGCTTTAATCCCTGCTAACACTTGATCTTCGTTTTAATGGCCCTATTTGGTACTGCTCTCACACATGGTTAGAACTTGTATTTCCCTGATGAGTAACAACAGAACATGTATTCCCTGACCATATGGATATCTGCTTTTTGTAAAGCACTTGTTCACATATTTTGCCCATTAAAAATGGTTACATGTTTCTTGTTGACTTATAGGAACTCCCGATCTATTCTGGATCTGAATTCTTTGTTAGGCTGACATTATATGGAATGTCCCAGAGAAGCCCAGGTGTTGACAAGGCAGAAATGTTCAAAGGTGAAATAAACGAAATGGATTCATCACTTGAGTGGACTTACTGGGTGGTAACTATAGACATGGAGGGTGTGGCTGGAGGAGGTGGTTCACTGGGCTGTGGCCTTGGGGACTATGTCCGTCCCTGGCCCCTCCCCAGCCCCTGCTTCCTGGCTGCCATGATCTGAGCAGCTTTCCTCTGCACGTCCTGCCACCATGATGTTTTTGCCTTGGGGCCGGCCATCCATGGACTTAACCTCTGAAACTGTGAGCCAAATAAGCCTTTCCTCCTCTAAGTTTTTCTTGTCATGGATTTTGGTTACAGCAACAAAAAAACTAACTAGAATGGTATGTATGTATGTATGTATGTAGGTGGATGGATGGATGGATAGATAGATAGATAGATAATGAATGGATAGGTAGATAGATGATGGATGGATAGATGGGTGGATAGATGATGGATGGATGGATAGATAGATGATAGATGATGGATAGGTAGAGAGATAGATGATGGATGGATAGATGGATAGATAGATGATGGATGGATGGATGGATGGATGGATGGATAGATACCTATATAGATAGCTATATAGGTAGATAAACTATAAGAAGTGGGCTCATAGCTGGGCGTGGTGGCGCATGCTTGTAATCCCAGTACTTGGGAGGCTGAGACAGGAGGATCACAGGTTCGCGGCCAGCATCAGCTACTTAGTGAGGCCCTCCAAAATTTACTGAGACCCTGTTTCAAAATAAAGAATAAAAATTAGGGCTGGAGGTATAGCCCGGAGGTAGAATGCCCCTGGGTTCAATCCCCAGTGCCACACACACACACACACACACACACACACACACACACACACACAAGAAGTAGGCTCATGTGGTGGTAGAGGCTGAGAAGTCCAAGATCTGCAGTTGGCTAGCTAGATGCTCAGAAAAGCTGTTGATGTAAATTCCAGTCTGCGTCCAAAGGCAGCAGAAAACCCATGGCCCAGCTCAGAGGTAGCCAGGTATCGAAAGAGAATTCCTTCTTATTCACCCTTTTATTCTCTTCAGGCCTTCACTGGACCGGAGGAGCCTCACTCACATCGGGAGGGCGATTTGCTTCACTCAGTCCAAAAACACCTTCACAGACACACCCAGAAAAAATGTTTAACCAAGTATCTGAGCACCCCATGACCCAGTCACGTTGGCTTATAAAATTAACTATCACCTATTTTCAAGTAAAGCCACATTCACAGGCACCAGCGTTTGGGACTTCAACATATCTTTTTTGGGGAGGGATACACTTTAACCCATAACATACTTATCCCATGCTTCTCCCACCACATAACTATGTATCTATTTCTATTGTTTCAGTTGTTATTTTAGAAATTGCAATACTTTTGTAAATGTGCAGTATACATATGACAATAAAGTATTTATATATTAATATAAATACTTAATAAATAGCTCAGAGGTAGAATGCCCCTGAGTTTAATCCCCAGAACCTAAAGGAAAGAGAAGAAGAAGAAGAAGAAGAAGAAGAAGAAGAAGAAGAAGAAGAATGGGAGGAGGAGGGGGGAGGAGGAGGAGAAGGAGGAGGAGGAGGAGGAGGAGGGAGATTCCATCCGACCTGAAACAGCACTGTATTCTGTATTCTAGCATTCACTCCTATTCCTGTAAGGGGTTCTTTTCTCCTAATGCCTTGAATTTGTACAAACTAAAACATCAGAGCAACTCTGCTCCCGTAAGTTAATTTCTAGTAATTTTTAAGCAGCCGGCCACAAAATTGCCACTGGGGCTGAAAGATGAGTTTGCTACCAGGATAAATGTAATATAGATACTGCATCTCAAGTCTAATAAAAAGGCCCAAAAATGGCATAATGCCTTGGATTATATGGTACAATTGTTGTTCCATTTATTTTTTAATGATCTGAAATTAGTTGGCATAAAAGCAGGTGTATGTACCTTACTAAGGTAGTTCTTCATGATTAAAACTGAGAGTTTCTTTACTGCCTTAAAGACATTCTTTGCTTGGATTTCTTTTTCTTGCACTATCAAGGAAACAGCAGGAAAAAAAAATTCCTTGCTCAATCTTTAGTGCTAAAGTCTGCATCTAGATTTGTAGTGAGTTTTGCTCTCTCAAGGAAAAAGTAGGTGTACCATACTGCATTGATTTTTCCTTTTCTTCTCTTTGCTTTTTTTTTTTTTATGAACCAGTTTTCACAACTTAAGCTTCCATTTAGAACCTGGAAGAAATTCTGTTATTTTAAGGCAAGCATAAAAATTTTGGAATGCTTTGCGCTAACTCGTCTTGAGAATCGTTGCAGGAAGGAGTTTTCCGAGCGAGGGTTCGGCTGGGCTCCTCTGTGGTCTCCGCATCCTGGCTACGGCAGCATCCCTCACCTGGGATACTGCAGGTGTCTGGTCCCTGCTCCCCATCTCCTGGCATTTGAAAACACACAGAGAGCTCTGTGCCACCACACCGAGCAGAATGCTCTCCTCTTGGGCCCAACCCCTTTCAATCATTTTCTCTCTCTCTCTAGACCACAGTTCCAAACCCCTCCCCCATTTTTTTTTCTTGCCTCAGTGGGTAGACTGGTGGGTTTCCAGGATTCCTGAGAAAGGTGTCAGCCGCCATCTGTTCAACTACTTTTCAGCTTGGGAACATGAGAAGTTAGCTTGACATTGGTGTGAGATTGTGGTGGGACGCGGGCAGAGAGACAGAGCTGTTCACATCTCCGTAGGATCTGATTTCAACAGCAACGAAATAGCAAGGCGGGCCTCATTGCTTTGTGTCTGGGCTCCTTTTGGAGACACTGAAATGGCATAGGGTCTACTGAGAAGTTTCCGCTGTGAGGGATTATCAAAGTTCATCATTTGCTTCAAATCTGGCCCACCTCCCCCTTCTCTCGCCCCCCTCCAGGACCCCTCGTCCTAGAGGAACAAAGCAGTGAGGTATGTTGCTTTCTGTTCTTATAGATTCACCACCCCAGCACCATGTCGCCTCAGCGATGGTGTGGATGAGGACAGGATGCCGTGGGACCTGCTGAAAACAGACATCAGATCCTTTGTGTCCTTCTGAAGGGACGCAGCAGAGAAGCCATGCTATTAAAATATCACAGTAGGAGAGGCAATTAGGAAAAAGTTTAAAAATGCTCCTTAGGAGCCAGGCACAGTGGCGCATGCCTGTAATTCCAGTACTTGGGAGGCTGAGACAGGAGGATTGCAGGTTCAAGGCCAGCCTCAGCAACTTAGCGAAACCCCATTTCAAAATAAAAAGCCAGCTATGGTGGCACACACTTGTAATCCCAGTACTTGGGAGGCTGAGACAGGAGGGTCGCAGTTTCCAGGCCAGGCTCAGCAACTTTTGTTTTTTTTTAAGTACTGGGGATTGAACCCAGGGGCATTCTACCTCTGAGCTACACCCCCAGCCCTATTTTTTTTATTCTTTATTTTGAAACAGGGTCTCACTAAATTGCGGAGGGCCTCACTAAGTAGCTGAGGCTGGCCGCAAATCCTGATCCTCCAGTCTCAGCCTCCCAAGTACTGGGATTACAAGCGTGCGCCACAACACCTGGCTCAGCCTCTAGTGAGTGAGGCTCTCAGCAACTTAGTGAGACCCTGTTTCAAAAATAAAAAATAAAACAGGGCTGGAGGTATAGATCTGCGGTAGAATGCTCCTGGGTTCAATCCCCAGTACTACAAAAATAAATAAATAAATAAATAAATAATAAGAAATAGGGCTAGGGGTGTAGCTCAGAGGTAGAATGCTCCTGGGTTCAATCCTCAGTACCAACAACAACAAACAACAACAACAACAAAGGATTGAGAGATAGTGCCATGGACCCTGCTTTTCATGTCTCCCGATGGCTCCCAGCGGTCAGGATCTGCACCTCTACCCTTGAGAACCCATCAGCACCAGGTGGCCGGCCCTGGTGTATAAATACCCCAGCTTCCCCACCCCCAGGATGCACCGCAGCGACATGCACAGGTTTCCCTGCAGGTGCCCTGGGGCTGCTGCCTGCGCCGCACTTCTTATTCGCTGCCTTCTTTTTCCTGTTTCACGTCCCCACTTTTCTGCTGATTTGTCTTCACCTTCCAAATAAATCACTTACACTCAAAACCCTGCCTCCCGGTCTGCTTTTGAGTGAGCCTAAACCAAGACCCTGCGTGCGTGTGTGCGTGCGTGCGTGCGTGTGTGTTAAATGTTTTTTGTTTTTGCGATACCGGGGATTGAACGCAGGGGTGTTCTACCTCCACGCTACACCCCTGGCCCTATTTTTTATACTTTATTTTTGAAACCGGGTCTCACTAAGTTGCAGAGGGCCTCACTAAGGAGAGAGAGGGAGAGAGAGAGAGAGAGAGAGAGAGAGAGAGAGCTGAGGCTGGCTGCGAACCCTGATCCTCTGGTCTCCGCCTCCCAAAGTACTGGGATTACAAGCGTGTACCACCACGCCCGGCCTGTGTGTGATAAATGATTTGTAACTTCATTAATTAAGTAAAAGAGAGCCCATGCATGAGAAAGTGTCATGCATAGGATTATCATTCATCCAATTCTATGTACCTTGGGTTTTGTTTTGTTTTATTTTATTGTGTGTGGGGGCGGGTATGGGGAATTGAACCCAGTGTCCTTCTATCTCTGAGCTACACCCCAAGCCCTTCTTTTATTTTTTTTTTTGTTTTGAAATAGGGCTTCACTAAGTTGCTGAGATTCTTTCTGAGTTGCTGAGGCTGGCCTCAAACCTGTGTTCCTCCTGCCTCAGCCTCCCAAGTACTGGGGTTTCAGGCATGCACCACCACACCCAGCTGAGGTCTTTTTTAAAAAAAGCTTTGACAGTGTGGACTCCGGAGTCAGGCTGCCTGGTTTCCGCATTTCCTAGCTGTGTGACCTCAGGCAAACTCTTCATTCTCTCTGGGCCTCAGTTTCCTCATCTACAAAATGGGGGTGCTAATAGTGACCACCCGGAGGGTTGTTGTGTGCAAGAAAGAGGTTGGCCTGTGGGACCTGAGAACAGAGCTGGCTGCATGGCTGTGGTTGTAGCTGAACACACAGCCCCATTCCTGCCAGACCATGCGCACAGCCCACTTCTCACCAAGAGAGCAAGACAAAGAAAGCAGCAGTAAAAGTTTTACTGGGATGTTTTGAACGACAAGTCACCTTTTGTCTGACTAAGAAGGCCCAGTCATTGGGCTATCGAGCCAACCAGTTCTTACTGTATTAATAGGCGCATTATTTGGTGTCTACCCAGAGCCGCCATCTCACGACCTCACCTTGGCGATTCAAAGACCCATCTCCAATAAAACCCATGGTCAGCACCTACTTTACGATCCACTGGGCTACTGAGTCCAGACACAGAATTATTAAACAGGCAGGTGCTGGTAACAGGATGAACCCTATTGGGCAAGAGGTACCTTTGGCATGAGAAAAAATATTCTGTGTGTCCTTCCTCTCAGTTGCTGCCACAGTACAAATGTGAGTGATGGGCCTTCATGCAGACTCTTAAAAGCCAGAAAGTACAGCCTGTAATCCCAGTGCACACCTGTAATCCCAGTATTTGGGAGGCCAAGACCGGAGGATCGCAGGTTCGAGGCCAGCCTTAGCAATGTAGCAAGACCCTTGCAACTCAGTGAGACCCTGTTTCAAAAGTAAAAAATAGCTGGGCGTGGTGGCGCACCTTATAATCCCAGTACTTGGGAGGCTGAGACAGGAGCATCCGGGTTCGCGGCTAGCCTCAGCTACTTAGTGAGGCCCTCCGCAACTTAGTGAAACCCTGTTTCAAAAGAAAGAATAAAACATAGGGCTGGGGGTATAGCTCGGAGGTAGAATGCCCCTGGGTTCAATCCCCAGTACCATCAAAGAAGAAAAAGAGAGAAAAAATAAATTAAAAAAAAAAGGCCAGGGAATACAAATGCTTTAAATATCTCTACTGGTCGGCCAGAGAAAAGAGAAGTTCCCTTCCATGGCTGGGCTTCCAAAGAGATGTTTTGCTCAACTGTAGCTCTGACTTTGACATGATTTATTTGTGAGTCAGAGATCCCATGAGTTGATAAAATGTTTAATACCTCCATAAAAGCCTACAGGGTAATTTCCCTTTGTACATAGCATTCACATTTAGATTTATACTCCACATAGACGGCTTATTAAAGAATGGAGTCACAACTCACATAGCTCTCTCCTCGCCCTGTGCACGATGGAACCCACCTCCTAACCGAAGCCCCGGTTTTCCCTGCCTCTGCCTTGTTTCTGTGTCTCCCTTCCCATCATCTTGGTGTGTGACCTCTGTCCTAGCTCCATCTGGCTGTCACCTCACCAATAGCACCTGAACCTTCTCTGAAATAACTGTTTCCACTAGAACAAAGGTGAGTGAGCTTTTTCTGTAAAAGGACATAGTAAATATTTTAGGCCTTGGGGACCACATCACGTCATCTGTCAAAACTACTAGACACTGCCCTGATAGCATGAAGCAACCACAGACAACAAATGTGTCTTTTTTTCCCCCAATAAAACTTTATTTATAAAAGCAAGCAGCGGGCCACATTCGGCCCACTGGCTATACTTTGTCAACCCCTACAATAGAACAACGAAGACAAACAGAACCGACCATCCTGCAGCTCCACTCCATATTAACAAATCGTCTTGCTGTGTAATAATGAGTTTCTGTGTAATACTATGTGCACCAGAATTTCTATATTTACTTCTAAGGCTGCTCTGAGACACAGCCAGTGTTGTGCTGCCACATTCTCTCTGTATCCCCCATACTTTGTCGATGGAAAGCAATAATTAGGATCTGTGTATTCAGGTTTTCATTTCATAGAAGCCACACACTGGCCGCTGAGGTTACACCCGTTGGTACATCCATCAATGTTTCTTATTTCGTTTTTCTTCTTGTGGTGGACGGTATAATTTTGTTTACCACATTAGGCACAGCCACTAGGTTTTTCTCTACCCTTGGACGCACAATCAAAAGAAAAGGCAAACACTGACTGCACTAACTTTGCCCCAAAGACCTTCGTACAGAAACTTCTGAACAAAAACGCAAGTTCTCCGTCCCTTCCCCCCCCCCCCCATTGCCAGAGCTCCGACTTTGCACAAATTACTTGTCATTACGGGGACACAAATAAGACTTCATTAACAGGGCCATTCTGCTCTGGGTAAACAAGTTTTATTTACACTTGAGCTGAAGAATGAAGTCACAGAGAAATGTTCCTGGTAGGTGGCCCTGCGCTTTTCATTAAGGCAAGCTTTGACAAAATCCACGGCCGTGGTACCTCGGTCAGACAAGCTGCTATTCAGTTCCCTGGGGTTAATGAAAGTTCGGGTGTGCGCCTGCTAAGAGGAGACAACACCACGTGTAATCAAGGCCGGTCACATTTGTATTTAATGATATACGTGGGTGCTGTTTGTAGCATTTTTTCCTAATTCCTTGTTCCTTTGCTGGATATAAAAAGGATAAATCGAATGTCTGTGCTGACATGTGAAGGCTGGTTAGCAATCAGCTAATCTTTTTCTTTTCTCCTTTGGCTTATAATTAGATATTAGGTAGTCCTCAAAGATGACAAAACCTGGAAATATAGGCTTCCAAGTGCTTCTCTGACAGTGTGAGAAAGAAAGAGTCCAATTGTCACACTGTGAAGAAATAGTAGGAAGCCAGGCGTGGTGGTGCACCCTTGTAATCCCAGTACTTGGGAAGCTGAGACCGGAGGATCCGGGTTCGCAGCCAGCCTCAGCTACTTAGTGAGGCCCTCCGCAACTTAGTGAGACCCTGTTTCAAAATAAAGAATATAAAATAGGGCTCAGAGTGTAGCTCGGAGTTAGAATGCCCCTGGGTTCAATCCCCAGTACTACAAAAAAAAAAAAAAAAAAGAAAAAGAAAAAAGAAAAAATAGTAGGAGGATGTGGCTGTTCCCTTCTTTGGATGTAGAACGCACGCTGCTCACAGGTACCGGGAAGGCTTCTCCCAACATCCAGGCTCCTTCCAGAGGCAGGAAGGGTTGGTGCATCTTCACAAGAGGAAAAACGGAGGGAAATTCACGCTCCTGAGGCCGCACATGCCGGGAACATACCTGGTGGTGGATGCAAATGTGAACGCAGGTCCCCGTGACGACCTCGCCGTGCAGAGGGGACCCCAGGCAGGACAGAGCAAGCTCATCTCCCGCCGGAGCCTCCTGGGCCAAGGCCAGGTCTTTCCTCTGGGATGGCCACGCGTGGACCTGCTCACATGCTCCTTGGGGCGGCCAGTGGTTTGTACCCCACTATTCTGGGGACTGAGAAAAACCTCTCTTGGTGCCAGCTTGCAGCAGTCCCCAGCGTGGTCTCTCTGGGAGTCGGATGGGTGAGACGGGCTCCAGGCCAGGGTCGGGGAGGGGCAGGAGGGAGATCTGACATACACGGACTGCAGACGTCACCCTGGGCCCGGGGGCAAGTGTTGCAGGTCATGGAGCTACGTGACACTGACGGGGCAGGAGACTGATGGTGGCGTTATCTGTGCCCCAGGCCGGGTGGTGCCCCCCTTACATCCTTTTCCTGGGAGGTGGGCTTCAGCTAGAAGAGGCAGAGACTGGGATCAGACCTGCAATATGAGGGTTTGGTACCGGCCAAATCGTAGGCTCCCCTCCCAGGCATCTGAAGCCGCCTCCCTCCAGTTTCCAATTTCTGCAGGAGGAAACTTGGTGGATCCAACCTGCCTCGAGCTGGGAATCCTTGGTGGGTGAGGAATGGTGAGTGTCGGGGTTAAGAGACATAGAAAGAGAGATTGGGGGGCTGCGAGGAGAGGAAAATGAGGGTGTGTGTGTGTGTGTGTGTGTGTGTGTGTGTGTATGTGTGTGTGTGACTAGGGATTGAACTCAGGGGCATTCTACCTCTAAGCTATACCTCCAGCCCTTTTTATTTATTTATATTTTTTACCTTGAAACAGGATCTCACTAAGTTGTTGAGGGTCTTGTTGAGTTGCTGAGGCTGGCCTCAAACCTGTGATCCTCCTGTCTCAGTCTCCCAACTACTAGGATTACAGGTGTGCACCACTATGCCAGGCAAGCAGTAAGATTTCTTTCTGGTAGCAGACTGGACCAATACTTCAGGCACAGACAACTACAGGCATCCATCTACTTAGAGATGGTCCCTGGGGCTCAGGCTGAGCAAGTGTCCGAACATTTACCTCCTCAGAAACAGGTCACACCCTACCCTGTCCCAGAAAGTCCTCATGAATGGACCCAATCTCCCAAGAATTATGTTTAATAGCAAATGGAAGTTTATAACTGGTAGAGACAAGGTTTCAAGCCCCAGGGGGCTTTGGGTCCATAAGGGGAAATAAGACAAGTAATCCCTTCAGATGACGATAAGACCCTTCTATGCACATTAATATGCTCTGCACACTACCCACAATTTAAATTGCTACATCCTCACAACAGTGCTGTTACTATCCCTGTTTCAAAGACTAGGAAACAGTGTGAAGAGGTTAAATTGTGTGGACAACTCATACCTCGTTTAGTGGCAGGGCTGGGATTCTAGCTGGGAATTCTAGAAGGGTAAAGAAAGGGAGAGTTTTTCAGACCTGGGGGAAGCAATACCCTGGTTCATAATCAAGTATTAAAGTCCCCCCACCCCAAGTAGGGCCAGCTTTTGAGTTTATGGAATATTTAAGACTTGGTAAAAGAACCACTTTGAGGTTAGTTTTTGTGTGTGTGTGTGTGGTACTGGGAATTGAACCCAGGGGCATTCTACCTCTGAGCTACATCCCCAGCCCTATTTTTTTATTCTTTATTTTGAAACAGGGTCTCACTAAGTTGCAGAGGGCCTCACTAAGTAGCTGAGGCTCTCCATGAACCTGGGATCCTCCCGTCTCAGCCTCCCAAGTACTGGGATTACAAGGGTATGCCACCACACCCAGCTTTGTTTTAGTTTTTTTAAATCCAGATGTGCGAAATGGAATTTTAAGAAGTTTAAACTGAGCTGGGTGTGGTGGTGTGTGCTTGTAATCCCAGTACTTGGGAGGCTGAACCCGGAGGATCTGGGTTCGTGGCCAGTCTCAGCTACTTAGTGAGGCCCTCCACAACTTAGAGAGACCCTGTTTCAAAAATAAAAGAATAGGGCCAGGCGTGGTGGCGCGCGCTTGTAATCCCAGTACTTTGGGAGGCGGAGACCGGAGGATTCAGGTTCGCAGCCAGCCTCAGCTCTCTCTCTCTCTCTCCCTGTCTCTCTCTCTCTACCTAGTGAGGCCCTCCGCAACTTTGTGAGACCCGGTTTCAAAATAAAGAATAAAAAATAGGGCCAGGGGTGTAGCGCGGAGGTGGAACGCCCCTGGGTTCAATCCCTGGTACCGCAAAAAAAAAAAAAAAGAATAAAAAATCAGGCTGAGGGTGTAACTTGGAGGTAGAATGCCCCTGGGTTCAAT